>WMED01021091.1:0-11996 GCA_019650415.1 Pipa parva
TCTTTATCTGGCGAATTCAAACCAATACGCACCAATTCGGACTTTAGTGAATAACCCCCTGAACCTCAAGGACAGCAGCTGTTCCAGCTTATTTTCCAGGTTATTTGGTACCATAGTACTGAAATAACCATGACCCACAAAGTGCAAATAACAGAGAAGGCCTAAGCTGAGGCATAGACCAGGAGGGAGATAGAAAATAATTTAAAAGGCATAATCAGGAATGATACTATCAGGATAGTTTCACAAAACACATGCTCAGTACAAAGCAACAAGCATTAGGAAGCGAGGTTTTCCACCAGAGTTTGTTATGCTTAGCTCACATAGTCTCCCACAATGCAATGATCAATGATATGTTCCTCTGTGTGGCCCACTACACTGGTCCATATGGGTTTACGAAAGAAAAGCCACAAGTTATTAGTGAATTTGCATCTTTCCCCATTCAGAATGGCGAGATTTGCATTTCCCTCCCTGAAAAACCAAACTGTAGTGATGGATTCTTTTTTTTTTTATGGTAAATTGATCTTATGAGAAAAATGCCACTTTTTAGTTGTGAATTTGAAAAATAACAGACTTTACGTACATTAGGGATACCTGATAATATACTTTATTAAAGGTAAAAAAAAAATTCAAACACTTTTTCTTGATTTCTTGAAAAGCTTAAATTTGACTAAAGTTTGTAGACTTCAGTTATTCACTGAAATGAAATTAAGGTATTGATTTCTCCATTGTACATTGGTTAGGCAGATTCTACCCAGGAATATCTGGTGTAAAATTCACACTAAACATTTCACATCCACCCAATCACATAGCACTATGTAACAAATGTCTGCACCATGGTACATGGCTAAAATGTAGAGAGAATGTGTTCATCAAATCCAGTCATTTACATTGCATTGAGACACAATTCCCATTGGTTCCTACAGCAGTGAATGGGGAATGAGAATATTCAGGTATTTGCCCATTAATGGAGAGACAGGGTTTTTGTTTTACAACTTACTTGGCAAAGTGATGTATATATCAATATATATCGCGTATTGGTGTATATATCAATAAGCCAGAAAGCATTCAGTCCAAATAATAAATTTCCCTGTTAATGAAGTAAGACTTTAGTGTATATAAAATCAAAATGTAAGGATTGTACTTACCAAGGATTAATATAAAAAGCCAACAGATAATCAGTCCAGAGACAAGATGGTAGTACAGTTAGAAAGGCAAATATACTTCTACGCCTGTTATTATTAATAAAGACAGAGACAAGGAGTTAGTACAAAAGGTTGGTTATAGGTCAAGGTGGGTCCTGAATCATGAGTAATGTGTCCTCAGTGAGCCTACATTATTATGTATGCACCAATGATTTGCCTAGAGATGATCATTTAGTTTACTAAGTTTTAGTAAGGTGTATGAAAACATATCATGGCTAATTCACCCTGCTAGTGTTAAATTCTCCTGTTTGTCCACTATGTCCCCAGAGTCATCAAAATGTAACTGCTAGAGCAGTGTGGTGGCTCAGTGGTTAGCATTAATGCCCTGCAGCATTGGGTACAGGGTTCAATTCCACTCTGGACTTCATCTGCATGGAGTTTGTATCTTTTCTCTGCACCTGAGTGGGTTTCCTCCCACAATCCAAAAAAATATACATGTCTGTCTGTGCATGTGAATGAATAGCAAAACCAGATTGTAAGCTCCATGGGGCAGGAACAGAAGTGAATGGTGATTCTCTGTAAAGCACTGCGTAATATATATCAGTGCTATATAAATCTGATTAAATAAAGAAAAAAGTACTGCCAGTTAATTAGATCAAGGTTCTGATATTTTGGATAGATAATGTGATGGACATGTTTTTGGACTTTAAATATTTTACTCAAAGGATATACTTATGGACTGGCATTTGGCCTAATATCCATATGGACTCATATATTCTCCTAACATGGACTTTTAGACTCAGAATGAACTATATCTTTAAGATTTACCCTGAGTTCAGCGAGTATTACTCAAACTATATAACCTTGACATTTAAGTGGTTTTAAAGTAAGTGTTTTGCATCCACATGGATCGTAATCAGCTAGTTCTGCAATTTCGTAGAAAATGTGTTTTCAAAATGTGTGTTCAGTAGACATAGACTACATTACCCATCTTCCATCATAAACACAGTAAAATACTGCCCTCTCCATACACTAACCAGAGACTAATACCATCAAGTGTCCAAAGCACTCAAATCACTTTTTCTTTTTTTCACATTTAGGTTTCTGTCACTTGAGTCCAATTGCACAGTTATATAAATAAACATTGTTTCATGTAAGGTAGCAAATGTGTGATAAACTGCATAACACAACAGAATACTAAAAGTTTTACATTATGACTGAACTATAGCAGTGTAGAAAGATTATCAACATTGTCCTTATTTAGTTTAGAAATAAATACAACCTTAGTTCTACAGCAACATTTCTAGTAAGGCTGCGTAGTAGGCCAATAGGGCGGGTACTCAGAAATTCACATTTCATTGGCTAATTGGGTTCCCTTTTGCTGATATGGCTGGCATGCACTGGAGTGGTAATGCTAACATATACATATATGTAACACACCTGAATTTATTCAGATATGGAGAAGATTTTTCTAGGTGGCTTTTCACTCCAAGCTTAATGGGTCTCCTAATTATAATTATAATGAGGTTTGTTGAAAATTTGCGCATCTTTTTATGTAAAATCCATCTGATAGTATAGACACAGCCAGAAGTGGCTCTGGCCCTATCAGCGCCCTAGGCAACCCCCACCCGGAGCCCTCCCGTCCTGTGACAATCCCCCTGCCCTGTGATGTCCCCCCTGCTCTGTGATGCCCCCCTTGCCCCTTGCCCCACACTCACCTCCAATACTGCCATTGCTAGGCAGATGTTAGGGGCACCCCCCTAGACACCCAGCACCCCTAGCATCTGCCTATGTGGACTAATGGGAGAGCCATCCCTGGATACAGCATACCTCTCCAGGCAGTACACTTACCAGTTATACGGAAGTTTTCCATCTTTTTCCAATGTAGCAAAATTAACAAATGTTCCTGCCCCACATTCCCTAATAGAATAAAAGTCATATGTTAGGTGCAGCCATACTATGCATACATATATCTATACATACACACACTCATACAAACATGTATATCTATACACTCATACTGTATACATACATGCTCATGCACACACACATATCATACTCAATCTTTTATATGCACACACAAACTCACAATCATGCTCACTTATACATAGCGCACATACAGTACATACACATTGACAGTTACTCACCTGGACATCTGCAGGTGCTTTCGCCTTAATACAATCAGCATCAGAAACAACAGCATTACAAGCAGGACACTAAGCAGTGCTAGAAAGGAAATCACCACTACACTGGGATTCACTTCAGGAACTACAAAACAGAAACTATAATAAGTAAAGCACAATGGGGACATTACTCAGAATTTCAGCCCCTTATAGAAGTCAGTGCACAGAACCCTCACCTTTTACTGTAGTGTACCAGTACCAGTGAAACCGGTTGGAGAACCTGTATAACATGATGGTTTATAAGAGTGTGTGCTGGGGACATCCAAGCAGAGTATATGGCAGCAAAGCCAGGCATGTCCTGAGGTTTAAAGCCATGCTTAGTCACAAAAGAGGGGGCTAATTGTGGTAACAGAAGAGCATTTTAAGGCTTGGGTGTCTGGAGAACAACCCAGAATTGATGACAGGGAAAGGAGGACCCAAGTGTGGTGATGGTGGTAGAGAGGGACCCAGGTGTGGTGATGGGAGATAGGAATTAAGCTGTGATGGCAGGGGTGGTAACTGGGCAAGGTGTTAGTGGAAGCAACCAGTTTAATTGTCTAGAGAGATATCCTGGATTGCTGGCAATAGAGGCATCCAAACAAAGTGGCTCTAGAGGGGCCCAGTTTTGGTGGTGGGGAAGAGGAACCCAGGTATGATGGCAGGGAAAAGGCCCAAGTGTGGGGTGTGTGTGTAACAAATTCCAGACATGGTAGCAAAAGAGGGGTCTAGGTTTTTAGGGGCAAAGGACCCAGGTTTCAGAGAATGGCCCAGGTATAGTGGTTGGGAAGAGGGATACAGATGTGGTGTGGGAGATGCCCGTGTGCTGGGATCCAGGTTGAGCATTATTGTAAGCTAATTGAAATGTAACAGAGAGTGAGCCAGTGAGAAAGGATAATGTGAGGGAGGCGTTCCTGGTTCTGTACAAAGTCAATTAAAGGAACAGCACAGATGGAGCAAAAATGGGTTCAGCATCTAGTGCAGATTTTGTACACCACTTACCATTCAGTTAAATAGAAGTAGAGGTGTGGATGCTTGTGTAAAATGCTGCATCCAATTCTGCTCCGTCAACATTACCTGTAAAGGCAGGGACTGGACTGGCCCCATGGTCATGCTGGATTTATTCACATACCTAGTGTGGATACAGTGATGAAGGTGGGAAGGCTTGTAGTTTGGTGACTCACACTGGTCACACTGCAGTTATAGGATGTATCTGGCTGGAGACTGGAGACTGTCACAACGTGGGAAAAAACTGGAATTGGCTCCTTGTAAAAATGAACAATGAGAATGAATACAGGTCTTCCTAGATATATTTCTTTCTACATTTAGCAACCTGCATGGTGCATTGTATAGTGCTCTGTATAGTGCATTGTGTGTAGTACTGTGTATACTGTGCCATGTATAGTGCTCTCTATAGTACATTGTGTATAGTGCTGTGTATACTGTGCATTGTATAGTGCTGTGTATACTGTGCACTGTATAGTGTGTTGTGTATAGTGTTGTGTATACTGTGCATTGTATAGTGTGTTGTGTATAGTGTTGTGTATACTGTGCCATGTACTGTATAGTGCAATGTATAGTACAATGTAAGAGTGCAGAGCACTCAAATCCATGAGCAATGCAATAGAGTGCAGAGCACTCAAATCCATGAGCAATGCAATAGAGTGCAGAGCACTCAAATCCATGAGCAATGCAATAGAGTGCAGAGCACTCAAATCCATGAGCAATGCAATAGAGTGCAGAGCACTCAAATCCATGAGCAATGCAATAGAGTGCAGAGCACTCAAATCCATGAGCAATGCAATAGAGTGCAGAGCACTCAAATCCATGCGCAATGCAACAGAGTGCAGAGCACTCAAATCCATATGCAATGCAACAGAGTGCAGAGCATTCAAATCCATGTGCAATGCAATAGAGTGCAGAGCACTAAAATCCATGTGCAATGCAACAGAGTGCAGAGCACTCAAATCCTTGCACAATGCAACAGGGTGCAGAGCACAAAGAAAAGGTTAGGCTGCTAGCAATCCTTGATGCTGTGTAATGTGCCGGGTGCCAGGAGAAGAGCGTGACTGTGGCGTTCAAAATGCAAAAAATAGATTCTCCAGCACTCCAATCCGTTAAAATCCTTATTTTATTGTGACCTCTTAAGACCCGGTTTATTGTTTTTAAATTTTGACCATGAGGTCACAATAAAATAAGGATTTTAACGGATTGGAGTGCTGGAGAATCTATTTTTTGCAGGGTGCAGAGCACAGACAAGATTATTCACTGCTGTTTTTATGTTTTAGTCCCACTTTATGGGCCTCCCATTTAATTACTGAACATTACATTCTGCATTTTTGGCAAAGACAGTTCAAAGTATTTAGAATTTTTCTTTTTTTAATAAATTACCTTAATTTTGTTTCCAGGCTCTAAGTAATGCCAACATAAGACTTCAAAATAATCTGTGATTCCTTCATCCACCCAAAGCAGTGTGACTGATGTTTGGGTCTTGTTCACAGCAAAGAGAGATTTTATTGGCGCAGGTTCTGTGGGAAAGGAAATGTGTATCATTCAACCATTTGAACAAATCCAAAAAGTCCTGAAAAAAAACAACAAAGGTGTATGTGTCTTTAAGTGATTAGGAAAACCTCACCAAGTTTAACGAGATATGGCTGAGATGAGTTGCTGTTCTTCTCGGTACAGGCAGTAACTGTAATATTGTAGATGTCCCCAGGTGGTACATTTATCACTGTAGTCATGACACCCCTGGTAACCTAAAGCACATGTTTAAAAAAATATTACCCCACAGAGGGTCTCAAAGATGAAATCAAATGTAAGAGAACAGGGGGGACAATTTAAAGGGATAGAGAATAAGCTCAGGGACATTATTCTTTTAGATTTTCACTATGTCACCATATTCTGCAGTAGTCAAGAACTAGTATAAATGTAACATATTGACAGGGCAAACTGCTGAACATCACAATGTATCAGAGAATAAAGTCACATTCCAGCCACATTAATATGAACTCCAAGCTGCCAAGCCAGTTAAGTGTCCAAGGGCTCAGTCTTTCCTAACAAGCTGTTCCAGGTAACATCCAAGACTACCAGACTGCAGAGCTGACTGATGGTGTAAAACATAGGACCCACTCGTCTAAACTAATGGGCACAAACAACTAGTGCCAAACTTCTACATAAATAGCAATTCTTCTAGGCACCATATGGGGCTCATTCAAATCTTCCCAGGGGCTCTCACTTAACTACGGGCAAGTTATATAAAACCTTGGTCGACCTTTCAGAATGTAATAGCAAAATACCTCCTAGTCTGTTGAAGAGCAAGAAAAGTATTAATAATTAATAAAATAAAAGTAATAAGAGCAGTAAAAGAGACAATAATCATAATGCGAAACAGAAACATGCCATAAAGCAAGGATCATGTTAAGGTCCTAAAGAAAACGGTTGCAATCAGCTTCATAGATACTGTCTGTATGCACGTATATATACATTTATTTATAAAGCGCCACAAATGTAAGCAGCGCTGTACAATTCAGTTCAGTATTTGTTTAAAGGAACACTCCAGCCAAAATTGAAAATAAAATGGATTTAATAAAAGTTAGTAATTCGTATTTACTCACACATGCATTTTTTTCCAACTTTGGCCGGAGTGTCCCTTTAACATTATCATGGGGGACTTCCCCATTATTTGCTGCTTCTACCTCACTTCCTCCATAGGAGTCCAAGCTCAACTACTGTGTTGAAAGTTGAACAATTATCTGGGAACAGTGCATAAGAAGAATCTGCACATAACAATGGGTGGAAAAATGGTAAACAGAAAAGAAGATACTAGCCAAATGTTTACACACCCATCCTGTTATATAGACTGTACAGAGTAAGGTGTAAAAATCCCTTTCTCTTTCCAAGTGCTCCTATCATCTGGTAATGAAGCCCCCAAAGGGTGTAATATATCTTCATTAAAAAAATGTACCTGTGTGATGCAATCAGTACCATGTAATACAATCAGTACCGTGTGATATAAATCAGTACCCTTGTGAAACAATCAGTAACCGTGTGATACACAATCAGTACTGTGTGATACAATCACCCTGCTGTTTTATATACAAGCCGCCCTCTGCTTCCACACCTACCGCTTTTCTATCTGACTCTGAATCCTGGCTAACCTTTTTTCTTTCTAATGACAGCCCTGCGCTCATTATGGGGGACTTTAACTGCCACATTGATGACCCCTCTCTATCTTTGCTTTTTCATTTTCTCCACTTAACTTCCTCTTTTGACCTTCATCAGTGGACTAACTCTATCACCCATAGGGATGGTCACTTTCTAGATGTGGTTTTTACAAAAATGCTTGTCTCTAAGGGGGTAATTCACCAAACAGCAAACTTACCCTGCGATCGTTCGCTTCAATGCGCATATCCTGTTATACGCTCGCTGATGTCCTGCACGCGGACATCAGTGAACGCTTTAAAGGGATTCCAGTTTCGCAAGGCGTCTCGAGTAGATCCTCGTGAGCTTCGCTGAGATTGGAATCCCTTTAAAGTGTTTCGCTGATGTCCGCGTGCAGGACATAAGCGAGCGCATAACAGGATATGCGCACTGAAGCGAATGATCGCAGGGTAAGTTAGCTGTTTGATGAATTACCCCCTTAATATCATGTGATCACACGAGTACTGATTGTATCACACAGTACATAGGGGGTTATTCACTAAAGTCTGAATTGTTGCATATAGGTGTGAATTTGCCAGATAAAGACAGTCGCAATAGGCTGCTACTGTTGCAGTTGCTTCTTTATAATGAGAATATTGTTGCAGTTGCATCTTTATAATGAGAATATTGTAGCAATCGCAACTTTATTATGGGAAAATTGTCACAATCTTAACTCTAAAAAATTGTCACGACTTTACAATAAGGAAATTGTTGCGGATTTGCTATGGGAGTCTGCTGTTTGAGAATTCAACAGTCGAATTCACACCTTAGTGAATAACCCCTGAATGTATCACACTGTACTAAATTTATCACATGGTACTGATTGTTTCACGTGGGTACTGATTGTATCATAGGGTACTGATTGTATCACATGATACTGACTGTAACATAGGGTACTGATTTTATCACACTGATACATTTTTTTAATAGATATTTATTACAGAAATGTTTTATTAGGCAACCTGAGCACTTTTTGGGGCTTCATTACAGGGTGTTAGGTACACTTTAACCTGCCTTTAATTTCCTCCTAAGGGAATAAAATTCTGAATCCGATGCTGATCAGCCTAGTTGTTGGATGAACCCCTCCCCTTTATGTAACCATACTACTTGGAACTAGGTTTTTGGTTAATTTAGTGACTCTTTTCTGATTTATAATAATTGATGGAATACATAGTATTTACAACATTTTGTAACATACACTTTTTTTAATCCTTTTCTTTCCTTCAGCCACCACCTGCCAATGTAGCATGCGCGAATGTGACAGATCCAGTGTCCCATCTCCATAGGTCCAGGCGATATGAAGCAGACCATGAGAGTGTTCCACACTGGTAATGTGGGGAGTCACTGGTGCTGTTAAACACAATACAACTAAGTTTATTATACACATCCTAACATCCGCTTGGCTTCTATAGGAAATACAGTAAATGATAAATATTTAAAATAAATGTAATCCTACTAGCTAATAGCTAATGTAGGAGACTGTCTTAGTGTTAAATGATCAGTCTTCATATTTCACAGTTGACTCATATTAGAGGCATATTCACAGTTACTAGAGATTTATTTTAGAGTTAGTAGAGATTGTGGTTCTGTGTAATAAGGTTCCAGATTGCAGTGGTTTAGGTTAGAGTTGGCTTTTTTCAGATTGGGTTAATATGGTTGGGGTAGTAAGGTCCTGCTTAGCAGGGATTTAAATTAGGAAGTGTTAGGTTTGCCGGGATTTATGTTAATATGGTAACATGGTAGCCACAGATTGACCTAACACATAGTAATTCAGCAATGTGCGAAGTGAGCTCCGGATCCTTCGCATCACTTCGCATATGCTGTTATGCGCTCGCTGATGTCCTGCACGCAGACATCAGTGAACGCTTTAAAGGGATTCCAGCGTGCAGAATATCAGCGAGCGTATAATAGCATGTGCGAAGCGATGCAAAGGATCCGGAGCTCACTTCGCATATTGCTGATTTACCCCCATAATCGGGAAGTTTTACCTATGGTGATTTCTACTGGCTCAGCTTATTACATATTACATTTCTGGTTAAAATTTGCCTTGGACCACAGGAGATACTTGTTATAAGGGTTACAATAAGTTCAATCCAGAGTCTGAAAGATTGAAAGATTTCACAGATTGCTGGGCTAGCAGGAATTATCAGGATTAAGAAGCATAATGGAGAGACAGTACAAACTGTTTACTCTTTCTTCACCCCCAAATGTAACTGTAAATCACCATTCATACAACACTTGCCTGTGATGAAGCTGATTGTGGAAGTGTCACAACAGCTGAGCTGTGGTTCCCCCCACGTTACCATTAATACCCTAAAGCTGTAGAACCAGGCGGGTAAAAGGCTGGAGATTCTCTGCAATAAAACCATGAGCACAAATTGAATAAACACACAGATAAACATATGTCATTTGTCTTTAAACCATTATGGAACTTCCACAGTGTCTCAGTAGAAGGAGCTCTTCATATATAAACTTTCCTCACTGTGTAATGTTTTCTATAATGTATTTGTTTGATAAATGAACATGTTTCTGAGACATTTTCTGCTGACCCAATAATGGAACATAGTCCACAGTTACCCAATTCCTTGTGACTCTTGTTGAGAGAAAACCTGGTGATTTATGGGATATTACCCTAAAAACACTTATCTAGGTCGGGGGATATTTACTAAGGTCACTAAGATCTTCGTAAATATTCCCCTAGCAAGTGTTTAAATGAGATTTAATGACATGGGATTATTTAAAAAGGGAAAATTATTTTATGATATGGTTTGAACATTAAAATTAGCCAGAGCTGCTGAAGATACATTACCACGGAAGCAGTTAAAGAGACAGTAGCTGCTATTTCATAGTACGGAGTCCATTCTGATGACATTGTCATTGGATTAAAGTAAAACATCTCTACAATGTATTTCCTGAAAGCACTGTTGTAAGGACGTGACCAACTCAAAATCGCAGCTGAGGGTCCAAGTGGGTAAAGCATCAAATCTTTCACTCCAGGTGGATCTAAAATTTATAAAGAAGGGTAAGCAAGAGGCACAGTGTTGCTGAACACACCATTTGAACTGTGGCCTATAATACCAAAAATATTATATATTAACATTATATAAACATTAACATTATGATACAAAAAACATTCGACAATCAAATTCGCACCTTAGTGAATAACCCCGGTGCGAATTTGACTGTCGAATTCTCAAACAGTGGATTCCCATAGCAAATCTGCTGTAATTTCCCCATTGTAAAATCGTAAGAATATTTTTAAAGTTAAGACTGCGCCAATTTTCCCATTATAAAGTTGCGACTGCCACAATATTCTCATTATAAAGACGAGACTGCAACAGTAGCAGCCTATTGCGACTGTCTTTATCTGGCGATTGTACACATAAACGCACTAATTCGGACTTTAGTGAATAACCCCCTAATAATGTCAGGAATGCACCTCTGCATTATTTTCAGTTATTTTCTCAAATATTAACAAATGAAGCAGGAAATGAGAAGACGAATAGGACTTAAATAAATTGCTCAAATCCTATGGGTATAGAGGAATTTAATTTCTGGAAATTTAGAAGGGGAACCCCTGGCTTCATATGTCAATTAAAGGAGAGGAATTAGGCTTTCTAGGAGCTTAAGCTAGTGGCAGATGGGGAGGGTAAAATGCAATGCATGATGGGAGTTTTCCTTGCATGATGATAATAAAAGATGGGAGCAGTGCTGAGTAATTGCATCATCAACATGCAGAAGAGCTGGTAGGGAAACCCATCAGCTAACCTACTGTCCAGTTTATTTACCAGAAAGATAATAGTGTAGCCCCTCAAATCGGACCAGTGAAAGTCTGACAAGTGTTATGACCATCCCAGCAGAGAAGATCATGTGGGGGCAGAGGGGGAATAACTCTTTCTTGCTTTGTGGGTCCATGGTTTCATTTCACCCTGGAAATCATCTGCATGGAGTCCTATGTCCTACCCATACCTGCATGGTTTATTCTGGGATACTTCCCCTATTCACTTGTACACGCAGATATACTCTGACTAAATGTAAAACACCTCCCAGCACATTCAGGGGGTTATTGACTAAAATGAGAATTCCACTGTCAAACTCTGAAACATCGGATTCCTATAGCAAATCGGTGATCACAACAAATTTCCTATTGTAAAGTCGGGACTGCGACAATTTTAAAGTTGTGACTGCAACAATATTCTCATTTTAAAGATGCGACTGCGACAGTAGCAGTTTATTGCAACTGTCTTTAGCTGGCGAATTCACAACTTTACACAACAATGTGGACTTTAGTCAATAACCCCCTCAGATTCAGTATACTAACAGGAGAAGGCCAAAGCAAGCTCCAAGCCAGACCCAATGTATATAACTGCCAAAAACATACCTCATCTGCTCAACTGTATCAAATCAGGGGAAAAACCCCATTGGGAATGTGTATATGTGTGCACATACCTGTTTCTCATTGTGAATGTGTACATGTGTGCACATACCTGTTTCT
>WMED01021092.1:0-10376 GCA_019650415.1 Pipa parva
TTTTATTTACGATTTACACAACGTGCCAACTTTTCTGATTTTGGGGTTTGTACATTATTAGTATTTACTTATTTTACTCATTTTATATTTACATTCAACATCAACATTGAATATCACTACGTGTCACATATTGTCACGTATTCATCACATTACATTTTCACCTTATGCACTTTTTCCGTTGTTAGATACGTAACAATACGCATTTAATACATAACATATATTATAATATTCACGGCACTAATAGTAAATCACATTTAATTTTTTTTTTAACTATTACAAAAATCATTATCACATATAGATTAAAGATAAGAATAAATAAAAAGAATTAGTGATATAAAGGACACATACAAGTAATAAGTGACAGATAAATAATTAACTAGAAATAAGATAAATCCAGATCCAACATACTAGTTAATTGAGACAAAACCAGTTAATATAACTGTTTTGTCTCATTTTTCTTACTGTTCCATTTTTTAGTTCATACTGCACATGATATATTTATTATAGCACATTGTATCAATATTTTTCTTGACATCACATATATTTGCTGATATTCCTGTATTACAAACACGTATATTATGTTACATTGAAGCCAATTTTGTACAGGGTACCCACTATCTACTATGGATGAAATAGTTATTTCTTTTTTACTATTTGTAATATATTGTAACTAAATTGTATTTGTAAACTACACATGGGATTGCTTACAACCCACCCCCGGATAAGGAAGACAGTTACCATTAAAATTTTTTAAAAGCATATAATATTAGATATTTTAATTTAACTACAAATAAATATATGTTTTAAATCTTTATTTAATCTTAATTGGTTATCTCTGTTTAGCTCTTTAGCTGTACGTACAACCTGCCGCGATATGATTAAAAACTATCATTAGGTACTATAACACAGTGCGGTTATGGTTGGTGCGTTTGGAATGTGAAGCGTAACATACATTATACTCTGCACACATAAGATATCTAGATATACTTAAACATTGCACGGATTGACCTCTGACCCTCCACAATACGTTCATATGTATGATTGGACGGCGGGTCACGTGCTCACTGTCAACCAACCGGGGGAAAGCCGGAAGCAGGTACCATGGTACCATTTTACTATTTAAACTTTGTAATACCATTTGTTTTTTTAAGCCATGAATAAGCGCTATGCGTGAAACGCGTAGGCTTATATTCTTTGTATTTTAGCGACTTTTTAAATTAACCCATGTGGTTGCAATAAAAGCATCGATTTAAAATTCACGATTCTGGAGTGCCAGAATTACCTATATTTCTCTACTTACCTTCCTCGGTCACACCAGCACTGAACGCAAGCGCATGCACAAAAAACACTTTACATCACATACTTCCTGAGCGTACGGACGCAACACGAAGAATTTACACATAGAAATGGAGCCGCGCACACCGACGAAGCGTTCACACTGCATCTGGTGAGTACAATAGAAAAGAACGTCCCGAGTCTTTTCTAAAAGCGCAGCGTATGTAAACGCCAGTGTGAACCTGGCCTTAGTCTTGAGTCTGAATAATCTGGCTAATCATTGATATGACAGTAAATGTTTATGGCCACCATTTCATACCCATTTGACCCTCTGGAGTGCCCATTCTTTTGTAACAGCATTTGGATTGGTTGCTAATGTAAAAAAAAAACAAAAAACAGATGTATAACACAATCCAATATTGCTAATTATAGGATGCTTCCAGCTGTAGGCTTTGGGGGTTATTCACTAAAGTCCGAATTGTTGCGTATAGGTGCGAATTCACCAGATAAAGACAGACGCAATAGGCTTCTACTGTTGCAGTCGCGTCTTTATAATCAGGATATTGTCACAGTCGTGACTTTATTATGGGAAAATTGTCGAAATCTTAACATTAAAAAATTGTCATGACTTTACAGTGGGGAAATTGTAGCAGATTTGCTATGGGAATCCGCTGTTTACTAATTCAACTGTCGAATTTGCACCTTAGTGAATAACCCCCATTTGTTACTTAAACTCAGAATGATCACACAAGAATAGAATACAGATGGGCATGCATTTTGCCTTGGATATCATATTTGGCACGCAGAATGGCACACACTACATTTCTGGGGTAGCCACAATTATTTAGGTGCTGGTAACAATGTCAATCACAATTGTAGATTATGGCACACAAGGATCCAGTTCCTAATTTCCCTATAGAAATGAGAGAGGCCTGTGCCTCTGGGTAGCTCAGATGGAAGGACAACTTTCTCCTAGTCATAGTGGATAAGTTCTAACTAACATTTTTTAACATGTAAGTGTTGAGCCATTGTGATTTTACTTTGCATAAAAATATGATTCAGTTCACTGCATAATTTAGTTTGTGTATTTTTTTTTTTGTTTGTACAAAGTAGGGTGAGGGCCATTAGTGGGTGTGGCCTAAGACATCAAACATTTTCTTAACACAGTTGAACATAAAATAAATGTAACAACATATCTACAACTAAAACAGAGGATCAGTCAATAGAAAGAAACTGTGATGTTCAGCAGGGGTGACATTTTTTAAAGGAGTAATTTATAGCATTATCTTACAGTTTCCTAAGGATTCTTTTGCATTTTAAATCCTGGTGCAGGATTGTATTAAAGTGAAAAGTTTAGATTTATTGTATGCGATTCTGATCTGACACCTTTATCAAGTCTATGGAGGTTATTCACTAAAGTCCAAATTGTTGCGTATAGGTGTGAATTCGCCAGATAAAGACAGTCGCAATAGGCTGCTACTGTCGCAGTCGTGACTTTATTATGGGAAAATTGTCACAATCTTAACATTAAAAAATGGTTGTGACTTTACAATGGGGAAATTGTAGTTGATTTGCTATGGGAATCCTCTGTCGAAGTCAAATTTGCACCTTAGTGAAAAACCCCCTTTATATGAAGTTTATACAATATAGTAGAGATGAGTTCTGCATATATAATACTAAGATAAAAGGTGTTTGACGAGTTTAAGTAGTAGGTAGGTGTTTTACAAAGGTTTCTTTAATCCCATTAGACTAAGTTCTTGAAGAAAAGATTCTCATTCATACTGTTTCTTAATCTTCGAGTTAAAGCTAGTAAAGTATGTACATGGTACCCTGTATGTTTTCTTTGCTGCAGTTTAGTACAGTGCAGTGGGAAATGATTGCATTTATTATAAATTAATTACAATTATAATCCTGTGGTTGCTAGGCATCTTGCATAGCACTCACTTGTCTAATTCATTCTGAATGATTTGGTCAGTTCAGCTAGACTGAAACCTGCTTTATGGATCTCTGTGACAAAAGCATGAACCTCTGCAGTCTTGTCCAGTCTGATTACAGGGATCTGACATGGTCTAGGATTTAAGCAGTCGTGTCTCCAACTACATTGGTTACAAATGTTTGTTCTATTTAAAAACAGGAGTCCAAATGAAATTCAAATGATGCTGTTTTAGTCAGTTTCAGTTATAGGGGAAATAGGATAATCTGTCATAATGCAAAACAAAATCTCCAATGGCTCCAGTATTATCTATTAAATATGAAACACATGTCATTTATTTTAGAACAGTCTAGTGCAGTATTTATTGCCAGCTCAATAAATGGTGCAAGAGAAATAAATGCAATTCTGACATTAATAGGGGGTTATTCACTAAAGTCCAAATTGTTGGGTATAGGTGCGAATTCACCAGATAAAGACAGTCGCAATAGGATGCTACTGTCACAGTTGCATCTTTATAATGAGAATATTGTCGCAGTCACGACTTTATTATGGGGAAATTGTCTCGACTTTACAATGGGGAAATTGTTGTGGATTTACTATGGGAATCCGCTGTTTGAGAATTCGACAGTCGAATTCACAACTTGGTGAATAACCCCCTGTGTTGTATTGCATGCATAGCACCCCTGCTCAAAGGTATAGTCACAGTCACACAAGTGATAGATGACTGACTCCTACAGGATGGAGTGGAAGTCTTTCTTTTGATTTGGTAATATATGGCTGCAAGGCTAGAGAGGTGAGTGAGAACACATAGAAGAAAGAGCAGGAGTCTTGGTAGAGACTGAATTACCCCCTAGAGTTATTAAATTATTACTCTTCCCTCAGCTATCCCACAGATTTAATGCAACACAACACATGAAAGACCTATTAATTTTATTTTATTATAATATAGGTTTTGGACCTCAATGTGTCTAAAACAAATACAAAAGTGAGATAAAAACAAGTGCTTTCCATTTTTACTTTATAAAAATGATTGAATATTTTTGGATGATTTGTACAGTTAAATACTCACTTAATTAGCATCCCTCTAATGAAAAGAAACAGGTATTTTCCCTGGTTTAGGTATACTAGAGTACAATGTCTGCTTGCTACAATTCACTGGCTTAAGGTTTGAATGCAAGTTTAATTAACAAACATTGGTTATTAGTTGGGGATTCGCACACGGAGAGTTTATTTATTAAACTGGCACAGTGTTACATCTGATGCAGTTTATGCAATATTGTACGACAGGCCACATTTTGCACCCAAGGGACTGTATTCTTCTAACTCTCACAAATGATTAAAAAGATAACAATAACCTTTACCCCCATCTAAAGAAGTTTCCCCCTCCCTACTCCTTCCTCCTGTGTCTGGAGAGCTTGAGCCTCTGGTTAATTTTAACTGCTAACATCCATTCACACATATGGGGGTTATTCACTAAGGTGTGAATTCGACTGTCGTATTATCAAACAGCAGATTCCCATAGCAAATCCGCTACAATTTAACCATTGTAAAGTTGCAACAATTTTTTAATGTTAAGATTGCGACAATTTTCCCATAATAAATTTGCGACTGTGACAATATTCTCATTATAAAGACGCAACTGCAACAGTAGCAGCCTATTGCAACTGTCTTTATCTGGTGAATACACACCTATACGCATCAATTCGGACTTTAGTGAATAACCCCCATAGACTCTCACAGAGCCTTTCATTGGCTACAAACGTTTTTAGATATAAAACCTATTTGTAGCCAATCATATGTATTAGCTCATATAGACCGCCAATGAGCTTCTTCTCTAAAGCAGTGCCATGCTCACATAACCTCCTTATTGTATACTTCTTAAAAGGACAGTAAAATATGAAAATGCCTCAAATGCATTTATAGTTATTACATATTCAATCTGTGCTTCAAAAAAATTCTAAATTGTGACAATGAAATATGACATTTAGCGTTAAAAATTCTTGAATATGTATTATCTAAAGCACCACAGAAAACAACAAGGATTAGGTGTGATCTGTTTAATAACATGGCAGCTATCAGTAAAGATAAAAACAGACTGGGCCAGGCTGGCATTCTAAACAATCAATGCAGAGTAAAATTACCCCAAAACTGCATTTTTCTTACCTTACCTCTTCTAAGCTTACCATGAAAAAAAATTAAAGTCTCTTAATAAATCAAATTTCTTCATCTAGCTTACATGCCAGCAATACAATAATAAAAACACTACTGTCTTGGGCATTGACTTCTTACAGAACATGTGTGAAAACCAGCACTGATGGGGTTATTCACTAAAGTACAAATTGTTGCGTATAGCTGTGAATTCTCCGGCTAAAGACAGTCGCAATAGGACTGCTTCCGTCGCAGTTGCATCTTTATAATCAGAATATTGTCGCAGTTGCAACTTTACTAAGGAAAATTGTCACAGATATGACTTTACAATGGGGAATTTGTCGTGGTAGTGGATTTGCTGTGGGAATCCACTGAGAATTTGACAGTAGAATTTGCACCTTAGTGAATAACCCCCTTGAGTGTATGCCTCATTAATATTCACAGTTTAATGTACCTTGTGACATTCCCCAACAATTCAAACAATATGTATGATGATGTGTTGGAGTTTTATTAGCATATTAATGAAGATCCAATATGGCAGCCATGAGATCAAAACTGCAGCCCAAATGCAATGGTTTAGGCCGTCAGACCCTGTATTTTCACCATTACAGCTATGGTTAGGATACATTAGTTCTTTATTAAGTCAGCCCCAGTACTGAAACAAAGGACTTAAGAGACACTGAATCATTTCAACTCAAAAACTTCCCCATTTGTTTGTCTGGGGCACTGTTGACAAATGTGAATGTGTGAGCTACTCTGAATTGTGATGCCTCAAGGTAAACCTGTAGGATGGCAGCCAAGCTCATGCTTAAGTTAACTATTAATTTATTGTTTTGAAACATTTGGGGGGTTATTCACTAAAGTCTGAATTGTTGTGTATAGGTGTGAATTTGCCAGCTAAAGACAGTCGCAATAGACTTCTACTGTCACAGTTGCATCTTTATAATGAGAATATTGTCACAGTTGTGACTTTACTATGGAAAATTGTCAGCTGTAACATTAAAATTTGTCGCAATCGCAACTTTGCAATGGGGAAACTGTCACGGTCATGGATTTGCTAAGGGACAGTCAAATTCTCACTTTAGTGAATAACCCCCTTGGACTGATCCAGATGCTGATATTTAGTTTATAAGGGTCCAGCAGAAAAGTTCTCAACTTACTGACAAACTGGTGTAGAGGTTCCAGGTTGGCAGGGATACATTTAGATTGTAAGTTGTTCAAAGCAGAGCCCTTTTTATTCTGTGTTCTTTATATTTACATTGTTAATAAAGTTTTCTATACGTATGTTAATCCAAATATATTACTTAGTAAAACAATTTTTTTTATAGATATGTCAGTTTTATATTAATTATATATCTGACTTTAGGATATAGGGCTATAAGACATGCCATAAAGGTAAATCAGCATATGACATCATGGATTTTTTTTATTGATGGTATTTATGTGTTTATTAGCATCTAAAGTCAAACAGCATAAGGAATATTAATTATACATTATAGGGGTTATAATGGTTATACTGACATGGTTTCTGTCTCTTACAGTCAGCATGTATGCAATATTAAAATAGTCCCAATATTCTGTAGCATCTAATAGAATTCTCCTCTGCTTTCTCAGCAAACATGCTGTGTTAGATATTCTCATTAATAACAAGACTTTATTGTTTTGGTCCTGCGGACCCTCCCCATCTGTCCATTGGGATCCTGTTTCTGCTCATAAGCAGATCCTGCTGGTTTGAAGGCCAGCATGTAAATGGAAATAGCATTTGAATATGGATGCTCTGCACTGCTCTATCTGGCTGCTCCCTGGATGTGGGTTTATTGTTTTCCTTGAAATTACCCTGTCTGATTTACAAGGATAAAACCCAGGCATGCTGGCTCTCCTGTGATTAATAATTTGAAGACATTTACATTTCAATACAGATTCTTACCACTGGTTTCCTCTAATTTTTCCCCTACGGAGCTGTGGAATATCCCTACTGGGGCAGGACAGACAGCTCACTTCGAGATGAGAAAATGCATTCTCTTAAAATATATGCCGAGTTCCCTTTGTAACACTCAAGTTATCAGCAGCAACAGCTTCTATTAAAGAAGTATCACATCTGCATCCATCTTTGCGGTATGATTGTGTACTATTTCTTATTTCTATAAAGCTCTGAGAGTTTCTACAGCACTATGTCATTCTGTTATTGTAGGTTTCATGTTTTAGGATCAGATGGGTTTGAGTTTGTTCAGCAAGTAGGAAAATACCAGAATAGACAAGCTGCAATATCCTTGCTTGCTACATTCTACATACCTATAACAATGCCCAGCCTTGCATTGTTTTTTTATTTTTTTTTGGTCACAATGACATTGGGCACATAATGAAATAGAACTTACTGGGCTATGCCATAATTTAGGCTTTAGATGTCAGTTGGCCTTCTAGAAACACTAAAACATTTTTCCACTAACTATAAATTAGGTCTCTTCAGCTGTCAAACATGGCTGCTTCATCAACTCTTACCCATCAGGTAAGGAAATCAACCTATTTTTAGATGGTTTAGATATATCCCATATGTAGTATTTACAGAATTTCTCCTTAAATTAACCCATCAATGATCGATTTGAAGACTTCCTTTCTTGTTACTGAAGTGAGAAGTGTCAGTGAAATAATGCTGTACCAGATGCTGCCATTGTTTAAAGATGTGCTTCTTTTTAAATTACCATTAAATTCCCCCCTCGTGTTCATGAGGCATATCCTGTTATGGCTACAGGGAAAGATCCATATTGCTACCCATTGTTGCCACTAACCATATGCCTACCTGGAGGTAAATAATTGCATGAGTATATGGCGGGGCATATTAAGGAGGTTTTGCAGTTGCAAACTATTGTAAATGGAATTTGTTTTATTGCATTATCAACTCCTTTAACACTTCACTAAAGAGATAGAAAATCAGTGATCACTGCTTTATTTATCCAAATGCAATGAAAGGAACAACAATCTTGAAAAATGATGCAAGCATATAAATCCAGCATTACTGAATCAGCAAAAATAAACAAAATTGCAATAATAACAACATATTTTATAGGATTCTGTCAGTCAGCCCTTCCAATCAATTACCAGTCACCATCTATCCATCTTTCTAGCTCAGTGGGTATGCCTCTTCATGGTCACCTAGACAAAACGACCATCCCAATTTCATTCCTAGGGAGCAATCCCTTAGAGGAGTGACCTTTAACACAAAATTAATGGTTACCCATCAGTAGACATCATTTATTCCTCATTTGCCTAGTCTAGTATGGACTTCCGTCCTGGCAGACTGACAAGATCCACACCGTGACAAATTATCTGCTAAATGAAATGTTACCCACAAAACAAAATTATTTTTTACTAACAACTTAGACTACACCCCAGCCCTACCCTATGTACACGGACTCTCCAACTTGCATTATGCAAATTTACCATTTAACCAACAAACTAAACAATACCCTTCCCGAACTACAAAATACTAGGGAGAACAGGAGGAGAACTTTTTCTGGTCTTCCTCCACTACAAACTGGTGGATAGCTTTGCCTATTTTTCCTTAAACCACTGCCCTAAGCCCCAACTACTCCTCCTTGTTTTCCCCCTCCAATTAAAATCATCCAATCCCTGATACTCTGTGGCCAAGCCTTGTTATGCAGCCTCTCCCTTATATGGATGTCAGGACTTTCTTTAAAATCTGCTGGTTAAAACATATACAACTTCAATGTAAAGTTTTTTGAATGTTCTGTCAGGTCCACATTAAATCTAAATGCTAGTGTTTCTGATAGAGTGCCCCTTTAACATAATATTTATTGCTGTCACAACAGTCCTATCCTAATATTTCTTTTGACCTCTTAGCACAATCTACAGAAAGAGTTACAGAAGGATTGTAACAACAATATCATTATTTTTATAAGTACCACTGTTGGCATAATCTGGAGCAGGCCATGTTGTTTGAATTAATGTTTTTAGCCATAAATTAAATATGAGTTGTTTTATGCCAGGTTTGATCTGTTTGCTGGCAGTGATATCCCCTGTTTAGTGTAATATTTCAGAGATTTGTTGATTTCTAGAACTTGTACATCTCTGAATGTTTATGTTTACTGGTGGGTTTGCTCTTTAAATATAAAGGGCAATTCTCTGATCTTTACAATTGTGTTCATTCACCTAATAAGTCTGGAAGATGCCATTGAAGTAAATTACTGTCAGATAATTAGGCATCCACAATGAAGTGAGACTCTACCTTGGCTGAAGTGTGAAAACACATTTACACCTAATGAAACTGGGAAGTGAAGGCATCTACATAACTGACATATGGGAAGCCACAAAGTGACAGAGAATGAAAAGCTATAACCACAGAGTGTCCTCTGAGATGAAATTTAGATGTTTGTACAGAGAGCATTTCTCTCTCATAGAACTGCCGTAACTAAAGTACTTTACACAGGAAGTGAAAATATTTACTATTTACTGATTGGAAGAACAGTATGGATGTTTTGGAAAGGGATAAAGTATGGGTTACTCCAATAGAAGGTGAATCCTTTAACCACATTTGTGATAGTGCTGTTAATTCCTGGGTGCAGAGAAATGACAAGTGCTGAAATTGGAAAGCCAACAGCCGTGTCTTATTGCTGCCCACGTAACATGAAGAAAACAGCATCAAACTGGCTTCAGTGGGGCCCACCAGAAGCCCACCCCCTCTCCAGCCAAAATCATGTGACATATGACATCAAGATCGTCGAGGGAGGAGAAGGTTTGGTGGGCCTGCTGGACCAACACTATTAATAAATAATGTGGGAGACGGCATGTGAAAAAGAAACCAGTATTTTTTTTTATGGTGTGTTTGGTTTAAAGATTTCAGGCTGGGCCTGATTTCATCATTTTGTCTCAATACATCATTGTGCTAATATGCAAACTATGCTAGGTTCTAATTATCTATCCCTACAATAGGTTCTCTATAGGAACTTCATGATAAAAGAACCTGTTTAACACTTACTGGTGCAACATTGTTATTTTTTTTTTT
>WMED01021093.1:0-11995 GCA_019650415.1 Pipa parva
GTTTAACCCTGTCAGTCTCTAATGTTCCCAGGGTTTCTATGCCAGAGTTAACAGGAGATTCACCCGGCACATACACTCCATCCCTAAACTTCACGCAGACCTGTTTACAATATCTACAGATATTGATATCACTGGGATAAAAAATGCATATAACGCTCTAGCAGCGCTATTGCCACATAATATTAAATAAGCTATGGGGATATCATCCTATATCTCTAAATCTATGGCGATATCTGGAGATATGAGAAATACAACTTTAGTAAATATGCCCTGAGAGTGTTGCATGTAAAAATATCAAGTTATTGTTGCCTTAATTCAATATATTATATTATATTATCAACAGTGACAAAATCACTTGCATAGGTGATATTTTACCTGCTCATTTAATATGAATATAATAGCCTGCTAAGTGATGGGGCTATGAACAAATCACTTGTTAGCTTATTAAAGCAGTATGGAGTATATTTACTAAGGTCATTTTGACCTCCATATTCAATTTTAGTCACCTTTTTTTTTGCATTTTTGGCAACTTTTTTAATCGCAACTTTTCACGATTGTGGCCAATTTATGAAGTGGTGACTAAAATTGTTCGCATCAGAAAAAGATCGATATTGAAAATTGTTGCAGTGTTAAAATTACCGCATTTTACATCGATATTAATGGAGTGTCTTTTCTATTATCTATATGGATTTTACATCGATATTAATGGAGTGTCTTTTCTATTATCTATATGGATTTTACATCGATATTAATGGAGTGTCTTTTCTATCATCTATATGGATTTTACATCGATATTAATGGAGTGTCTTTTCTATCATCTATATGGATTTTACATCGACATTAATGGAGTGTCTTTTCTATTATCTATATGGGTGACTTTTTTCATCGTGAAAAATTATTTGACTTAGAAAAAAATCTCTCAACCATTTCCCATAGAGAATAATGGGTTTTTGCCACCCTCATTCTGGTAAATATTTTTTTGTCAATGAAATTTGTCTCAAGGGGCTAAATAAATAACAATATTCTGGCACATTTTTACTTTTATAAATATCCCCCATATATCTATCTGTGAGATAAAAGAATGTGTAAAAGATATTACTTTGAAATAATAAATATCTCCAGTACAGTACAGTGCTGCTTATGGCTATAGAATGAATGAAACAGAGTTGTTTGGAAATTGAAGATGCCAGGTTACTAATATTCCTTTTTACATTTCTTGGGCTGCAAATTCATTTATGCTATTTTAAGAAATTTCCCAGATGGAAACTGAGACAATGTTTCTTTTCAGGAAAAGAAATCTCTCTCTCTCTCTTTTTTTTTACGTATATTAAACAGAATTGCTAATTAAATTGAGATGAAAACGAATTAGATTTCTGTGTTGCTATAGCACGATGCTGTCATTTTAAATTATGAAAGGCCGTTTCCACATAATTCAGTGACATCTGGAAACATTGTAGTAATACACCCATTTAGAAAGAGAAAACAAAAGATATAGAAGTATGTTTCATTATTTTAATTACTTGAAAATTGTAATTTGTATTTTTCTAGGTTTTTTTTTCTATTTTGGTGTGTTTCATTTAAAGTTAAGCTAAACTGATGACTATATGTATTTAACTGAAGTAAAACGCATTCCCTTATTACAGAGGTTCTCAACCTGGGGTCACCATTATGCGCAGTCCATGTGGCCCCATCTTTAATCTAATTTTTACCTTTGGGTGGCATGGATGGCCAGCAGTCATTTTGTACAGTCACTGTGGCCTCATCATTAATCTTTTTTTTTTTTTTTTACTTTAGGTGGGAGGTGGGGAAGTGGCAACAAGGCACCTTGTGCAGTGCATGTGTCTCCCGCTTTATCTGTTTTATTTATTTTATATTTCTTTATTGCTACATCAATACAATGTACAACACAAAACAATTGCATTTCTAAGAACAAACATAAGATTTACCATGGTATATTTATTATGATTTAATTTTACATATATTATTACTGTATTGTCATCATGTATATGAACATCACAACTTGCTGGTAACTCTGGTGAGATT
This sequence comes from Pipa parva, assembly GCA_019650415.1. NCBI lineage: Eukaryota > Metazoa > Chordata > Amphibia > Anura > Pipidae > Pipa > Pipa parva. The sequence continues at coordinate 2,044 of WMED01021093.1, forward strand.
ATTTTGTATAACTTTACTTGTTTCATTGTTTCCCAAGTATGATTTTATGATGTTGTGTAGTAACATTTTATGTTGAATTTGTTGTGATTTGTTTTTTATAGTGTTGCTATATTGTATATTCATGTATATAAAAATACAACCTATCTGTTACAGTGGTGATATTGTGTAGTATACTAATGCTAGCATTTGTTATTTATTACAAACATATAAACTAAAATTTGACATGTATACACATAGAAATTTTACATATATTAACTAAACGATTTTGAAAGCCAAAGTAAAGATGATTTTGGGATCAGTAATACTTGTGTCTTGTTTAAACAGCCCTGTTCCCCCAACTCTTCTGTGTATAGACTCTTCCTGTGCAGTGCTGATAAGCCACACCTCTTGCATGACATCACTCACTATTCAGACGACTGTTCAACACAGGGCCGCATATTTCAAACCAGGAGATTTATTCCATTTATTTGTCGCCACACATAAGAAAATCAACTTTGCAGGAGGTCACAACTGAAGAAAGGAAGTTCAACCCCTAAAACATTGATTTTCTTATGTTGAAGTATATCTTGTACTTCATTGACCCCAAAATGTTTCCTGGAGTATTTGTGGAACTGTCTTGAGTTGGAAATCCCTTACTTGCAACCCCTGGACTTCTTTTTGCTCTTAAAACAGCTACAACTTTGTAAGTTTAATAAACAATGGCACTGCCAAAAGTGTCAGTAAATATATTGGGCGTCAGCATATTTTTCAAAAAAGGCAGTTAAAGACTTTGGCAACCCTGCTCCTCAACAGCAGACAGTTTAGTCACCAAAAGTTATTTTCCTGTCTATTAAGCGCTGTTAAATAAATAGTTTATGCAGTATAACTTATAACAGTTTCCATTCTTTTCAGTTTACAGCCAGTTTCTTTTTGAAGTTCCTTCTCTTTCTGACTTACTCCTTGCCAGAAGCTCAAGGGGAATTCTTAAGCCAGTATTAAACAAAAAAAAAAATTCCTGTACATCCTAAAATTATATGAAATAAATGAAAATAAATACACAATTTATTTGGGCAGCACATCTCAATTAAATGTTGTGTTTTTGTTTTTTAGAATAATATCCATTAACTGTTTTGTTATTTGATGTAATCTTAAAACAGGGATATGACTGAAAGACTTCATAATTCTGAGTAGCCAATCATAATCTTGCAGGTGTTCAATCTCCCAGAGCAGCTTCACACCTGTTTCTTCCTTTTATTCAGAATTGTAAAGTCTGTGGATCAAGTTACTGACTCGAGATTCAAAATTGATCAGCTAGAAAGGAAATACTTGAGAGAGGAGGGGCTTCTGTAAATAGGTTTACATACAATAATTTATTTAACAGTGACAATTACATGGCCAAATATCTGCTGGCTACTGGATAATTTCTTTTAGCATGTCTCTGTACTAAAGACTTAAAATATGTGACGTAATCATTAAATTGTCATCTCTTGTGCAAGTATCTTCCTTCATAGATCACTAGATTTATTGCAAGTAACTTTTTCCATAGATCATAAGTGAAATAAATTAAGACTGTAAGAGCACTTACATTATTATTTATGTATTCTTATATAGTGCTAATATTATACGCAGTGCTTTATCATTCACTTCAGTCTCTGCCCCATGGAGCTTACAATCAAGTTTCCCTATTTTGTCACACACACAGATGTATGTTTTTGGAGTGCCTAGAGGAAACCCACGCAAGTGCGGAGAGAACATACAAACTCCATGTAGAATTAAACCTAGGACCTCAGCGCAGCAAGGTAGTAGTGATAAACACTGAGCCACTGCACTGTCCATACATATGAAATTATATTCAAATCTTGGAAACCACTATGCTTTTGTTTATCCAAAGTTTTCCCAGTTATTTAAAAAAAAAGACAAAAAATAAACTGTAGTAAAAGCACAGGCAAGAAACACAGGAAATTGTTCGCAATCTTAAAGAAGAACTAAAGTGAAAAAAACAAAAAAACAACAGTTAAAATACTTACCTTATACAGAACCGGTTGATTACATGAGCTGTGCTGTAATTAGCCGGCTCCCGAAGCTTCCCCGACGCTTCTTCACAGCGCTGGCTGACTGGCAGCCAGAGCTGCAGCTCCTCCCACCCTGTTATACCACGGGTGTTTCAGGGCTTAAACATCATCACGTTCATTGTGGGGCGAATGAGTATCCTCCCCGCAGTAAGCGTGATGATGTATGAGGCCGGGGAAGGAGAAGAAGGAGCTGCGTGCTGGCTTCTGTGTCAGTGGGCTGTGCAGGAATGTATAAGGTAAGTATTTTAACTGCTGTTTTTTATTTTTTCACTTTAGGTCTCCTGTAATATTGCACCCAAATTATATATAATTCTATTAATTTACCACGGATCAAAGATTTCTTTTTAAAAAATGTAATGCCATGTAAAACCCATCTCCTTTCCATCTCTCTGTTGATGAATAATTATGGTAATTTGTTGGTTTTCAGTACATGCCAAGGCAATGTCTGTAAATTACAGCAGAATATAGGCTTTTACTTTCATTGCTATAGTGGAGTATGTTTATCTAATCCTCCAGCTGTTCTTGAACTAAAACTACCAGTAGCCACTGACAGTTGAAAGATTACTCTCAACAGCAAAAGAGATGCAATCCTGCTATCAGTTGTCTAACAGTAGTAAAAAGATAAAACTCAAAAATAGAGATGCATTTCTGTGCTTTACTTCAAGGGGGATATTTATTAAGGTCATTCACTGTTTTTTTTTGCTGATATTGATATGTATCGAGCCCTTTTATACTTTTCTAATACAAGTATTTTCTTGGTTGAGGGTGGCGAAAACCCATAATTCCCTATGGAGATGGGGCACTAAAATCTTTCTTATATTAAAGGGCTCCATTGAAAGCAATGCAATTTTTATCAGTATTAACGCATCAATATTTATTTATGTCATTTATTTATGGCTATCATTAAATTATTTTGACTTTTCATAAATTAGGGGAAAAGGAAAATGAAAAAAGGTCGAAATGACCTTAGTGCAGTGATGGTAAACCTTTTCAGTACTTAGTGCTGAAAAGTGACATCACTCACCAGCACCTTTCCCCAAAGTGCAGGCGTTGATGAGTGATGTAATCGCTCCTGCGTCTGAGGAGGAGCTCTACTGCGTCTATCCTATTGGCGAGCGAGTGCTCATTCAGTGTAGGCCGCAGATCCGACCTGAAAACTGTGAGGTCGAGTCCGGTGCCTGTACTGAGGTACCACTCGCTCACTGGGGGGATCAAGAAATGCAGCGGTGGGGAAACAACTTCACTTTAGTAGTGAAGTTGTGTTTTGTAGCATTATACAGAAAACAACTGTGCCTCCACAGTGATAGATTCACCTGAAGTGTTGTGGCTGATATAATTTGTGAATTATACATTATTAAGATTTGCAGGAATTTCCACAAAGCATTTGCATCCCCATGATCCCCATATCCCACAATCCTCAGTGGGACCTGGGTGATTTTGTCAAACTGCACATCAGGTTAGGAAATGAAATATAGCAGTCTATGTTATGCAGTTCAGAAGGGCGCCAGGGCCTGCTGGGTGGGGTCACTGGGAATTTTCCCAGTGTTACCTGGCAGGCCAGTCCGACACTGCAAGTATTTTAAATTCTAGGAAGCATTAATGGTGAAGTTTAACATTTTCTCTCAAAGTGACGATACTCCATCTAAAACAGTGTGTATAAAACTCATTTATGCTTTGTTATCCATGTTTGTAACGTGCAAATTAATTATGCCGCATACAATTTTAGATCCACTTGAAGATTCCATTAGAGAGAGGCAGTGCAAAGTGCAAAATAAATTCTTTCTTCCTAGTAGATCTATGAGAAATAGTGAACAGTTTCATTTGAATCATATCTCCTGTTTCACAAATGAACTACACATTTTGTCACAAATACAAGTTCTACAAAACTGTTCATTTGGTTTTCCTGGATTAATAAGTTATTTTTCTTGTTTTGTAAAGGAAACCCAGAGTAATAATATGAAGATGGCAAGCTTGTGGTTTTGACAGAAAATGTTCTTATTTCTAGTGGGAAAAGAATACATTTGCACTTATTAAAACTAAACATAGAAACACGTCTGATGACCTTCTATGTTCCCTTAATGTTAGAGAGGTATATGAGCAGTCTGATATTTCTCATTTCAGTATACATATTCTGTGAACATGGATCCTTTGTGAAAATTGCAGAGACTATGTTGGCCTCAGGTTGCTAGGTGACAAGATTCAACAGCAAAAGCTAATCGCTACCTAATTTACAATACACATATACACGTATATATTTACATTTTTTTTTTTTTTTTGCAGCTTCATTTTTGTTAAAAAATTTGTACCAGAAATTTCCCTGTTATTCCTAAGAGTTCCTTATTTGTCTTTGTTTTTTTGGAGTTGTTTTTTTGGAAAGTGACCTCAGAGCGTTAAAGAGTCTTATGGTATGATTTAAATCACGCTGTTCTCTTCTGGAGAAATCACTTTACTGCCTGCAGTTCCTGTTGTCAAGAAAGTTGTTTACACCAGCCCAAAAGTGTATATCGCAAACAAACCAAGATAACAAGGTAGAATTATATAAGTGAACAAATAATGTAATGTTTTTGAACAGCTTAGTAAATAGGGGAGAACAGTGGTATCGTTAAATATAGGCTGTTTCTCTTGCATTTAATAGTTAAAAAACCTGTTTGACTTTAGTAAATATGCCCCCACGTGGACTCCTCAGAAACCGATGGTCTACTTTGCATTAACTGGGGCCTGAAGAAACTTGGGCTGCTTGATTATTGATGGCAGTCCTGCATAGAAATAGGAGAAAAGAATATCAGTATACTGTATGCCATTGAATGAACTGTCTTACAACACAAGAACTTGGGCAACTGTGATAATTAAAATAGTCAACTCTTTAATCACCTGAACAGCAAGATCCTACAGGCAAACACACTTTAGTTACATTGCAACTTAGACAAACAGAAGGAGTTACACAAATCGTTTACTTAATCAGTAGCACGGGATCCACTTTTGTTTACTACTTTAGAACTAAGAATTACTAAATAAATGCAGACATTAAAGGCAACCTTTAATTTTCAAGTTGTATTTCTATTGCTTTTGGAATGGCATGTCAGATATTCCTATTTAGTATTGGTGGAATTCCTGATTTTTATTGTTTTTTCTATCACTGTAGCTGGTAGCAGCATTTGAATAAAATGTATTAGAGTTTTCCATAGGAATCAATAAGGCTAGATGGGTTTTTGTAATTAGATGAAAGATTTTCTCAGCAACAAGGAAGAAAAATAATCTCAAAATAATAGAAATAAGGAATTCAACTTGAAAGAGAAGAGTTTTACCAGTATAATATAGGAAAAACTGTAATGACAATCCAAATGGTATTTTTTCTTTTACTGGTCTTACTGGTCCTTTTAACAACATAAGACGGACTAGGTTAGTGTGTTGTAAAGCTGTCACTGTAAGGTTTAAAGTAGAGGATCTATATTTCTCCACAATATTACCATTACACATACAACATACATGAGTATGCAGCTATAACCACTGATCCCAATTCATATTTCTTGGCCTCATAATTTAGAAAAATATGTGTTAAGAATTATACATTTTTAATTCATGTGGGAGACCTGGGGAACTAGTCTTGAAGGGGCATATTTACTGAAACCTATTTGACCGTATAAATTGATTTCACCCCTTCCGCTGTCAATTTTTGTTTCCCTGTACTTCTTAATTCCCCTTATTTACAAAGGATGGATAAAAATGTTTCTCCATTGAAATAAACTGTTAACAGGGGCACAATTTGCAGTGCTTTTCTATGAGAGTTCCTTCCATAAAGAATAATATCGATGTCTATTTTTGATGGGGGAATATTCTGAACTTGGGCTAAATGACAGGGCCATCTCCATAAGGAATAATGAAGTTACACCAACCTTAGGGTGGAGAATTCTTTTGGGGGATAAAATGGTTTTTGAATAGCTTAGTAAATAGGAGAAAAGAGCAATATTGTTAAATATAGGCTATTTCTCCTGCATTTACTAGTCGAAAAGCCTGTTTGACTTTAATAAATGTGCCCCATTTATTATAGTGTTCTATTCTGCCTACAACATAACCAATTATTTTTAGGAGAAGCTGTCTGGTATTTGTTGCTAGGTCTTACTGTTCAAGGGCTCTGCAATGGGGTGATGCAGAACTAAGCAAAGCAAGTATGGCAAGTCAGACAAATGTAGGCTGTTCCCACCTGATATGATTTTGACCAGATACATGACACAAACAATAAAGATTTTTAAATAGTGTTTAATGTAAGACAGACATAATGGGGAATATTCATTATTCACCTTTGATTAATAAAAGGTTGCTAAAATGCTTCTCCATTGGAAAAATCATTATAGTTATGATCACTTTCCATTACAGAGTGATATTAATATCCTTTTTTGAGTGGAAAACTAATTCGGCTGTAGCTAAGTAACAGGACCAACTCCATGGCGAATAGTGATTTATGTTCTCCTGACTCAGGCAAACACTTTGAGCAGCTTTGTAAATAGGTGACAAAAGCAATATCGATAAAAAACCCCACTTTCTCCAGAATTAACTAGTCAAAAAACTTTTACATCATTGTAAATATCCCCCATAGTGCCTAGGAGAAGATTTTAATAAAATACCATCAGCTGATACAGGGACAAAAGATTCAGGGGGGAATTCACTATCTTTCGAAGCGAGGTGCGTAGTGTTCGCATCTTTTCGTAAAGACTGAGATGCGTATGCTGATGTCCTGTACCCGGACATCAGCATGCGCATTAAAGGGATTCCCGTCTCGGCGAGGCAACTCTTATGCTCTCGCCAAGACAGGAATCCCTTTAATGCGCATGCTGATGTCCGGGTACAGGACATCAACATGCGCATCTCAGTCTTTCCGAAGTGAGGCGAACACTACGCACCTCACTTCGAAAGATAGTGAATTCCCCCCTCATTTGGTCTCTTGATCAGTGTCCCTCCTCCAAAGACAGGGAAGTCAAACCCCAAAACAAAACCTGCAGCCATCTCTTCTCCTATCTAGTTTCCTTCTTCCACTGAATTGTTAAAATTGCAGTATCATTTTCATTTGTTAAATAATGACACTTCTAACACCTAATCAGCAGCAACAGTGAGACTATACCTAATCTCAGACTACACTGAAGTTCTATTGCCCCTAAGCCCAGGAAATCTAACCAACATAGAAGACTATTTTTATATAATATTCAGTGTGCTAGACTCACCTAATTAGATTCTACTACTTCTCTTCTTGGGGGGATATTTTCTAAAATCGTATAGGTTTCCCCTGAAAGGTCAATATCAATGGTATCAATATCGCTGATATTGAAATTTATTAAGCCCTTTTCAACTTTTTTTTTTTTAACTAAAAGAAGTATTCGCATGTTTGACGGTGGCGAAAATCCATTATCCCCTATGGAGTTAGGGCACTAAAATATCTCTAAATCTCTGGTGGAAATGTTGGCGATATCAATATCAAAGTTGTAAATGATAAGCAGTATTAACACATCAATACATTTTTTATCGACTTTTCATAAATAAGGGAAATTTATAAAGGTCATTTCTACCTATTCACCACTATTTGATCTGTTTTGCCACGTTTATCACCATGTTTTCTGTATTGCCGCATTTTCAATTTCCCTCAATTTATGTTGTAAAGAATAAAATTTTACTATATCAAAAAAGATCGATATTGATAAATATTGATGGGTTAATACCATTATACTTTACCTTACATTCAGTGAAGCTTCTTTTCCATCAATATCAATATCCGCTGATCTTTTTGATAGAGACTTAGAAAAAATGTTCTAAACCATCTCTACAGGGAATAAATGGGTTTCGTCTTCCTCAACCAGGTGAACACTTTTCTATAAACAAGGTATTAAGGGGCTTAATAAATATTGATATTGATGATATCTACAGTTTCAACCCAATTAAAGGTATATCTTTATACCAGGAGAACACTTTTTTGATTTTTAGAAATATCCCTCTTCGTCCCATTGTTTTCCATGTAGCTTTAGATAATATTTATTCAGGAACTGCCCCAGAAAACCCTATATGTAAAACAGCAGTTCTCAACCTACCTTTGGCCACTTCCCCTGTGATGATGTCATCGCACCGAGGCACATTCTCAACCCCACAGGTTGAGAACCGCTGATCTAAAAGATGTCTGCAATCAGCAATAAGGGGAGCTACACGAAAACAATAGGAAACCATGGAATTTGACATTGAAGATGTCAGATACTGTATAGGAAAAACTGTCATGTTAGTCTAAATGGCAGTTTTTTCTTAACTGATGTTAGCGGCTCTACACAGAACTACATTTACCAGGTTTCAGGTTACTAACTCATGAGGACTATGTAAATAATTACATCTCATACCCATCTCAGGTTTGAAAGGGAAGCACTGGTGTAAACTAGAAAATTCCAATTGGTTCTTTACAACACTCTACCCTCACAGTTGTTGTAAAGTCTCAAATGTCAGCTTTTAAAGACAAAAGTCATCTTATCTTACAGTAGAGGTATTTATTGACTCTGCAACTAAAAAGTACCCTACTGCTTTTAGTTCAGTCTGTGAGAGAGGATTTATTACTAGTTTGTAGCATTATGTAGGTGGGAGCTGGAGGAATGGACAGCACCTTTTTAGGCGTCAGTACTGCAGTATAAGGAAGTGTGTTTCTGTTACTAAAAGGGGAGGAGGCAAAGGTGGGGCTTCATTAGCATAGAAGGATGAGGTGTAGTTTATGAAATTAAAGTGTGTTAAGTAGTCGTAAGAATTAAAGGGGATATATTGAAAATAATAGTTTATCTTTATTTTATATTTTCGCAAAACAGTAAGTAAAGCTTTATTATTATTACATTGTCTTGGGGTGACTTTTGACTGTGCTCTTTCCTTCTCTAAACACATCTCTACTACTGCTAAAATCTGTCAATTTTTCCTTCACAACATTGCCCTTTCTCTCTCACTCTACTGGTAACACCCTCATCATGCATGCTCTTATCCTATCCCGCTTGGGCTGCTGAAATGTTCTTCGATTTGGCCTTCCAGCTTCCCATCTCTCCGCAAACCAATCTATTCTAAATTCTGCTGCAAGAATTCTCTCCCTCTCTCCCCAGAGGGGACAGCCTTTTACCAATCACTCTCTGAAAAAATACGGCATTCTTACATAGTACTGGTAAAAATGTTCATTTTGAAATAGAATTCTGTTTTTATTGATTTGTGCTGTTTTTTTTCTTTGCTGGTTGCAGCCATATTTTATCTGTTAAGTTAAAAATAACCCACACTTAGTCCTATTATTTCCCATAACAATTTAGATAATACATATTTATAAAGTACACAGAAACTCCCAATTTGCTGCAACCAGCAAAGTGACAACACACGTGAAAATCAGGTATTCATCTTTAAAGTACATCTTTACAAGTATTCTATAGGAATAACTGCCATGCCAATCCACATATGCAAATTTCTTTTTTGGCATTACTAGTCCTTTAAGAATGTAGTTATCAAAGGATGAAGCACTTTTTGTTTCACACATATGGGCAAAATTTATTAAAGTTGGAAAAACCGCTCTCGGTCTTTCCGAGTTTATCACATGAGATCTCGCATTGTTCCCACTAGATTACCGTGCAAATTTTTCGATTTCGAGTTTTCGATGGAAAGGTAGCCATACTTTACATTAGTAGTATGGCTACATTTTTATCGAAAAATTGAGATAGAAAAACTCAATTGAAAAACTCACGTGGTAATCTTGCAGGATCAAAACGAGATCTTGCGTGATACATTTGAAAAGACAGAGAAAGTCTTTCTGACTTTAATAAATTTCGCCCATACTCACAATGTTTTGCCTTGGGAGGATATTTATCAAGCGTTTTGCTGATTTTTACAGATCGAAAATAACTTTTTGATGTAAA
>WMED01021094.1:0-11995 GCA_019650415.1 Pipa parva
CAGTCATAAAGCTTACCCCCTCCATGTGCCTCAGTAGCATAGCATCAGCAGTATTTTCCTCCCTGACTATGTGTATTTGCCAGTATGTTTTAAAAACTCGTATATCAGTGTCACCAATCTGAAAGCAACTCAGAAAGATAAATTCATAAACAAGAATAACCTGGAGAAGTATCAAGGAACCATTCGATCTTTTGCTGTCACTTTTTTATTTTGTGAAAATAAAACCAATTATATTTTTGCCTGAAAATAGTGTATATGTTAAATTTTACTTTCAGAGGTTGCCATAACTTTTCTGTACTACAGCCCTCAACACTAGGAAAGGTCACTAATTTTTTACTTAAAAGAACAGTAACAGCAAAAAATAAAAATTCATCAAATACATTTATATTTACTATATAATCAATCTGTACTTCCAAAAATATAGAATTTTGTCTATAAAGTATGATATTTGGCAGAGGACCGCGAGACTGGACCCTAAGGGCGAAATTTATTAAACTCGGAAAAGCCGTTTCGGCTTTTCTGAGTTTAATCAGGAGAAGGCTTTGAAGTTTCTCCCGGTAAGTATCGCGAGATTTGCCTCGTGCAATACTTGCCCTTAGAAACTGTTTTTATTTAAATATATCCATGGAAAGGGTAGCCATACAGTATAGCTACCTTTCCATGGATATATTTAATTTAAAAAGTTTGTCACGGCAAGTATCGCACGAAGTAAATCTCGCGATACTTACCGGGAGAAACTTCAAAGCATTCTCCAGAATTATTAAACTCTGAAAAGTGCAAATGGCTTTTCCGAGTTTAATAAATTTTTCCCTAAATATGGTTGGGAACTATGCGTTTTGTACTAAAACTAACTGCTGTTACTGAAATAATAATAATGAATAGAACAATATATTGATAACTGTTAAACACTAAGTAATATACTAAAAGAGGGAAGCATACATATATTTGTTTGGAAGGCATAACTGAAAACACTTAATCCGTGGAAAATGTTCTACACAATTCCCTATTTGTAAACTACATCACTCAAAGATAGATGTAAAAGTACCAACTTTAAATGAATTATAATTTCACTACCTGGATCTGAAAGGTTGCAGGCATGTGTTAGTGTGACTGTAAGTCTATAATTTGTTTTATTGTTCAGTCTTAAGCCAAACCTGTCTGAAGCCTTGAGTATGATATAGAAGATTTTGCCAAGGTTACTGCTGTATGGCCTGTGCAGTTTTATTTAAAGACTGCATCAATCAGAAATTACAGTTAAAGTGAAAGTTCCCTGCTGGTTCCTTCAAACAGAACCAAACTGGACTAGTAAACTATGGGTACGTTACTAGTATAGATGACTGGGGTATATACTAATTATGTTGTCCAGCTTCCTCTGTGTAGAAGGACAATGATCTGTTTTACCTAGATATGAGCAAGACTGATGATGTCATATATCAAAAATACTTTCAGATTTTATGGAGACACATCTGCTCATTGGTTCTTTATATTCAGCCCCAAGACAGAGGAGTTGCACATGGATTAGACACAAACAGTCCAAACTGTCCATTAGATGTGTACATTTTTGACAATTAAACATTTGGCTAACATTGCTGTAACCCCTTGCATAAAACCCTTAACTCAGAGCACAGTTTTTATATAATTTCAAGATTTTTATACTGTTGCATTGCATACTGCACTGTGGAATAAAATCATTCTTTTTTTTTTTTTTTTTTCTTTTTAGCAGATGCTGTGACTGTAGGTTCTGTACATTCTCACTTTCAGTCACTATCTCATTGCTAGATTAACGAAGGTTAGCTAGTTTAATTGTAAACAAAAGGTTCAAAACACAATGTGAAATAATTCTAGACAACTCAGCAAAAAATGATCTTGGAAAAAATATTCAGAAAGTGCTCCATAAAGCCCAATTTGGTTACAAACAGCAGAGAGAGAGAGAGAGACATCAAACTATTAAAATACAGAAATTCAACTTCAAAGATGGCACTTTTACAAGAACTATTTAGAAAAAATATGACTTGCCAATGCAAATAGTAGTTTTCTTTTTGTTGTGTTACTGATGCACACAGCCCAAGATGACATGAATTGCCATTGTTTCACCATAGGGCTTTTGACTTCTGTACTAATGCTACAAGTTTACATTCAGGTGTCCAGTTCTGATATTCTTGATTTAACAAATCGTGCTTTTCTCTTGAAAAAAACTGGTTCAAATAATGTAGCTAAACACCTCAAATTCAGCAATAGTTTAAATAGCCACAGATTAGTACAAGTCTATGTACAGGAAAAGCTGCTTTTTGTGTTGTTTACTTAAAGCTCTGTATTGCATACTGCCCTTTATGTGTTAGCCCCCTGAGTAGCAGGAACTCCTAAATAACCTCTCCTCCAGTTAGTTCCTAGCTATCACTTCAGTAATACATGCTCCAGTGCCCCGTGACCACCTTCCTGTATGAGGAAGGGGTGAAATCCCTTCCATGCTATGTGCCTGACTAGCCAGTGAGATGAACTGTGGGAAGCAGCAGCAGCAGCACTAGGCAGTGCATTCATCTCCCCACCGCTCCAATCCGCTTGGGTTTTTGCAAGGCGTTCTCTGTTGCACAGGGGTTTCCCCCAGCTCCTCCTACTGGATTCATTCATATTTTCTCTCCTCTCACAGTTCCTTCCCCTTTTTTGCAGGCTGCTCTAAAGCCGTCCTTCTAATGCCTCTTGTTCTTACAGATATGTCAGAGACCATGCAACCTGCTTAATCTGCTCTATGCTACATGCCACCCCCACCCTGTTATCTACCCCTAGCACCAGTGAAAACCCACCCCCTTCATGCTGCCAGGCTAGGCTTATGGCATCCTGCCTCTTCTCAGCACTTTGCTCCACACTAGAACATTAACTCCTGCAATGCCTGTAGGAGACATGTTATGTAATAGGCACACAGTTGTGCAGAATGCAGATTTGTCTGCTCCTAAAGCTGCTGCAGTTTTAAATAGGTAGAAAGCTAGACACGCACTTTACCATTTCTGTAGGGTTTCTTTTTTTTTTTTTATTTACTTTTGGGTATATATAAATATGTACTGTCAGTGGTTCTGTAATGCAGAGTCCGAGATCAATCATCTGCATAACAAGCAGTCTGTTTTATTAGACTGTTTAAATTACACCAACAAAAATGAGAACATATCTGAACAGCCAATGCAAAGAAGTCCATTACTGAAGTAAATAATTGGACAGAATAACAAATTAAACAGCTAAGCACCGTGAAGGTCACATTTCAGTGTTGTAATGCTGATCTAATTTGCCTCCTCCCTCTTTAACACCAATAATCCCACCTCTCTGTTGCTTAGCCTAGCAGGGTCCCTTGTCTGTGTGGAGGTACTGAGGATGCCTTCTTGAATTGCTGCATGTGTGCTCTCATTCACTGATTAGCAAGTGCTACCCATCTTTCCTCTGTTACCCTTTCCCTTGCTAACCCCCCCCTCACACACACACACACACTGGTTTTCTCTTCTCTTTCCCTCCCTCTTGCTTTCTCTTCCTCTCTCCTTTCCCAGGATACTTGCTTGCAGTTTTTCAATAGGACAAGCAGGCTCTTGGATTTGTAAAGCAGGCACATTGTTGGGCTGTGCACATCGCATGTGATTCATAAAACCATGAATGATCCAGAGGCGAGCAGCCAGCAAGAGATTCATGTGCAGAATGATGCTGTTTTGTTTTGCAATGCCCTCCAGGAGGTGTGTGTGTGTATGTGTGTAAGACTGATTGATTTAGTAACCCTTTACTGCTTCCCCTATTGTTTTAATTCTATAATAGTACCAAATTCTTTTTTTTGTTTTTCTGGTAAGCTCTTCATTATTTGTGCTCATCACAGATAGTGCTGTATATTTAGGGGGGCTACAGTGGGAGGGGAGTGAAGTCCCAGGCCGGTGCATTCTGGCTGTCTTCTCATGTTGTTTTCCTCCTTCCCTTGTTCAGATGCTGGATTAACTGATGCATTTGGCGGGTATATGGAGGTTCCTCTCCTCCAGTACTGCTCTCCATTTTTGAGAAGGAAAAGCCTGGCTCCAGCAGGAGGAGGATCATGCCTCGGACAAAACAGATCCACCCCAAAAACCTAAGAGGTTAGAAAATGGTTTCTCTGTGTTTTGATAGTACATTTGTTTTGAAGGATCCATTCAGCTGTTTGCCTAATAAAGGTGTCTACTGTTGCCAGTGCTTAGAAGAGAGAAATGTAATGTTGCATGTGATTATGTCAGATGCAGTGGTCTTGTCCTGGATGAAGTAATGAAAAATCCCCTGAATCTCTGCTATTAGTTAATTCATTACATGGTTTTGCAGCTTACCAGAAAGGAAAAAAAGCTTGCAGCTCATGATTGTGAAAAGTATATACTCAGACACAAGAGGTTTAGCATGAAGTATCCTTTGTCTTTGCTTTCACTAGATGGCTTTAGGTACTTCTGTTAAAATAGGCTAATTGGAAGTTTAATAACGAGATAGATATATGGTGATGCTGATTGGCTTAACCCTGGCACTGCTAGAATGTCAGCAATACAACCTTTCATCTACTACCCAATATAACCTGAAGATGAATAAAACAAAGGTCAGCATAGGGATAAGGGTCAGCCCTGCTTGACTTTAGGCAAGGTGCAGAACAATTTAGCTTTTCTTTTTTTAAATAAGATATTATGATTTCTTTGTGAAAATATTGGCATATTATTCTCAACAGAGAACAAATTTGGCTTTCATTGATGAAATGATGAAAAAAAACAGCAAATTTGTTGCACAAAGAGCAATAATAAATTAGTGTCAGTGTGTCATATTTTAATCAACAAAATAATGCCAGCCAAAGAAGCTTAAATTTTAAATTTCCATTGTTAGCATTTCTTCTTCTCCATAAACTATTGATATAATTCTTGTTCAGTGCTAATTTAAACCTATCCACTTTCTGCAGACATATGACAAGTTTTTCTTTATTAAAATATAATTATTATTTTGGTATAACAATTGTGCAGTCTGAAAACTGAAGCGATGTTTATACAATCGCGCACTATATAACCCTAGAATTTATTGTTTGAGGCAGAATAGGATCATAAAAGGAGACATTTATAACTGGTAAGTACATATAATTATATGCTTGAGTCTTGGGTTTATAAAGGTTTTCAGTCTTTTTACAACCTTGTGCACATTTATCTGTTTAAACAACCATTATTTTATCCCCCCTCCCCCCAATACATACACATTCATAGCAGATAGCAGGTGATTTATAATGTCATCCTATGTAAAGGGGTTACCTTTTTTGACAGACTCATCAACAGTATGCGCATAACAGATTTAAGTTCAGTATGACTACATACAACCCAAATCCTTTCAAAGGCCTAGCTGACCACAGGGACCCTGCCAGGGGCCTGCAGCCAGAATCCCTCTTTGTTCTTTGAACTTGTGCATATATTGGTACCAAAATACTTATTTCAGAGCTTCCTGCTGTTGCTTAAGTACCAGGGTTCACAACACTTTGCACCTTACCCGTACCCACATTTTAGCTGTTCTTGGCCCTGCTCATAAAATAAGTTGATGATAAAACTTTACCATGTTTGAGTACCCTATTTCTCTAGATTGAGATATACAAGCAGTATCCCTCCTAATGTTCAAGAAGTCTAAATCCAGGCATTTTCTGACACTTCACTGGCAGCTGTAAGGCTTCGGGTTGGAAAATCATTTTCTCTTTCTTTTCATCTATTGTTTTCTTGTCCTCATTTCTTTATCACTTATGCTGATGCTACTAGGTTGTTTGATGGCTGTTCTTCTCAGGACAGAGTGCTCTCAGCATAACAACTGTTAATCATGGGTGCTAAACCATCTCATGATTATGTCTGAACCACTAGCCCCTATGATTATTATCACGTGTGTGTGTGTGTGTGTGTGTGTGTGTGTGTGGGTGGACAATCGATTTCTAGTTGAATTCTGTTGCTTATCTATGGACAAATCTTTACCGGGAACCCATGAAGGCAAATATACTCCACACCAAATAAACAGTTATTTTAAATAATCGGTAAACAAATACAAAGTAGAAATTTAACATGTAGGTATCATTCCTCTCAATATCTAATTATTCTTACCTTACATAAGAGGTTTAAAGCACAAGTAAATGAAAATAATCATGTTTGCATTGGATTGGCAGTTATTTCTATATCCTACTAAAATTTACAATTTTTAATTGTATTGCTTTTTCTTATTAATTACATTTCTTATTTAAATTATTAAAGATACAGGTGAGGATATTTCACTAGAGGTTAACTTGCAGAAGTACACACAAAAAAACAAAATGGCACCGTTAAAGAGAAACTTCAACAAGTCCTTTAACATACCTTGTTTAAACCATATCAGCCTTAATTTCACTAGCTGTTTTATGGTTGTCTGTGTGGGTCTGTCCTACAACTGTGTTGCAGTCACACTGTCAAATTATGCATAATATGTTTCATTACTGAAGAAAAAGCCTATGTTTATGCTGATCCCACTGATCTGTTTGGCTTGTTTTTTATGTATGCATGTACATGTTTTTATAAGACCACATGATATATGCAGTACCATAACAGAAGCCCATTAAACTTAAGAATAACAATAAGAATAACCTTAATCCCACCCAAAAAAAAAACAGTTCATAAGGACTGTTGTACCTGCCCTGAAAAGTTTTCAAACAAATAGGCTGATATGTAACTCAGATTTCTCTGTTTACTATCCTACAAGCCTATTTACAGAGACACAACCAGGCTTTTAAGTTATCTAGATACAGACGTACGTCTTTACCTATAAGACTGGGCAACCAGTACATAAAATTTTGTGATTTTAGCCCCTTCTCAATTTTTGGAATGTTCAACCAAATCTACATACTCCAATGAAACAGCCTGCAGTGTTAGCAAGAATGACATAATTGTTGGTGGTACCATGTTACTTATAAAATGGTGGAAATGTAGATAAAGGCTTCTAGCTTGGTTTTCACTTTGGTTTTTTAAAATACCTGCTATTTTCAAAGTTCCCTTTTAACCATCTTTCCCTCTCAGTAGAATCTGGATTATTTGCAGTTTAGTTTTATATATTTATATATATATATATATATATATATAATTTATGTATTATTTTAATATATATTATTTATATATTATTGAATTGTTAGATTAATTAATATCGAAAGTACAGTGGGCCATGGAATGTGTATTGATTATTTTCCTTTTGTTTGCATGGATCTTTTGCAGTACCCTGTCCTGAGTTTTGTCTTTCTTTAAGCCTGTTCTACAAGCCCCATCATCCTGACAGGTTATAAAATCTAATACAACTATAAATTGTTTTGCAATTAGCATGCTTTCCGATTAATCCTCTCATTTAATGGAAGCTTACAGCATGCATATTGATAATGACAAAGCAACAGTAACTATAATTCAGTCAAGTGAATGTGCCTGTTTTACCAGGACTAAAGTGTCATACGGACTGGCTTTATCTATATATGGGGTTTGGAGATAGCACAATGGGGGCCCACAATATGTTTTATACACCCAGTTAAACTGCAAACTGTCCAGTTATATTGATCACTACCCTGCAGGCCATAATTATAGCTGTGACTCCCTGGTTAGCTGAGCTTGGCTGCCTTACAAAACCCCTTATAAGAAACCTGTTGGCAGCCCTTTGAAAACATGCAAAAACTGATCTTCATTCCTTGGAAGAAATTCTTATGATTGGTCAAAACATCATCCATCATCCCTTCTTTTATGCAGCCCTTTATTTTTATCCTTTTTTGATGAATTTTATTATTCTGCAGTGGACTCCTTATATATTAGTCTTTAAAAGTGTCTTAAGGATGCCTGTACAGGGGCACTTATTTCTTTAATTTGGAGTTCACAGTAAACGCACCAAAACAGATAAAGAAAATAATATAATGTATGTGTTGTGTAGATGTGCATTTAAAGGGGCACAATAGTGCTGATATAACTGTACACATACATATAAAACTCCTTTATACTAAACCAATTGCGGACACAGATAGTTAAAAAATGTTTAGTTAAGAAATAATACTTGCAGTTTGTATCTCTTAGTTAGTTTTCCTGAGAGCTTAAATTTTCCTAGCCCTGCTCCCCCTCTCCTTTCTGTTCTGCAAGTCAGGAAACAGGAGAAGAAAAAGCTGCCTAACTGTTATTGGTTAAGCAGTGTGGTGATCTTTTGGCTTTGAATTAAGCTTGGAATGCAGGAGATTACAGAGGGAAAGCTGACTTGTGAACATATGCTAAGTAGAGAAATGTCTGGGGGAGAGTACCTTTTTCATGGAAAACTAACCAGTGCAAGTCACACACATTTCCTGGTGCAGGAGTTTATCAGTGCTGCCTACTTAATCATTCTGCGTCACATAAAACATCTACTGGGGATTAACACTTCTCAATAAGGTATAGTACTGCATATGTAAAGATGTAATTTCATTATAGTTCCCCTTTAATCATGGGTTTCTTTCTCAATTAAGGTGTTTTATATGACTTCTTTAAATGGATCAGCTTATGTGCATTTGAAATGTAATGGAATTATGTACCAAGAATACAAAATGCTTCAGAATGCAGAGAGAGTTTATGTGGTTTACAGGTTATATTTCTGAATTTTGTGTTCTTTTCTGAAGCTTTGTTTTACACATCAGGTTTGATTTTGCTTATATAATAATGTAAACATCAAGGCAATGCATCTGAGGTCTGCTAGATTCATTCAAAATTGACAGTGGGATGTTGTACATTAATGAATTATATAATCTCTTCCATTCCTTCAGTGGTGGAATTCAAACAAGAAAATATTGTCTACAAATCTATACTGGTAAACCCACACATAATATATCTTTTTAAGGTTTCTCATTCTGTAGGATAAACTATTTCTCAGTTTGAACTATAAATATCTTTGCATAATTTGGAGCTAAATTACTTCCTATCAATATACCCTGTTTCAAATAAAATTGTCAATTATTGCAGTGCAGAACCAGTGACAGCAAATGAAGCACATAATATATCATCTGATATTTATAAAGCCCCAGCTTTTCCACAGTATGGATACAGTGAGGATTGTAGAAACATAGCCTTGTAATAGAATAAATTAATGATGTAATAAAGATCTAGGACTTTGCAATAGATCCTTTAAAAAACAAAATATAACTATCTAAATTAGCTGATGTGGATTCTCTGTATCCAATTATGCTTCTTCCATATATCCTGTTCCTCAATTTTCTCGTTTTTGTGTAGGGGCACTGTCCCATCAATATTGCATTGTATTATCTCTATTCATTAATGCAATCAACTGTTCTCAGTTGCATTTTTCAGGGTTTCCTGGATTTTTCAAGCTAACTTCAGTGAAAATGTAATCTACATATTTAGACAATTATTTAACACTGACCCAGTATTATGTACTTACTGGTCTAAGTGGTGGTTTGTAGATAAATGGATGAACTTCCAGCTAAAAGAATGGAAAAGGCTATGTTGTTTTTATAACAAACAATAGTTTTGTGTCCTGTGTTATAATCTCACTCCTATTAATTCCATTTTAAATGTGATGTTTTTTTTAAACATTTTAATGCATTCTATGGTTCTTTTTTGTTTTTATTTTCAACTGAATTTGAACCTTTTTTTATTATTTTTGCATCAGATCAGCAATACTTCATTAACAACATTGTTCTCTAAAGCAGCTAAATCAATATTAGAAACCTGTTAAAAAATTTACCTTTAAACAAAATAGCCTTTGTTGCAGTTACCTTGGTGCCTTTATACATTACAGGGTAGACCTATATAGTAGTAATGTACAAAATCTTTCACTGGTTATTCTCTCATATACACATAAAGCATCTATTCTTTGTAAAAGCTTCATTTGGAAATTAATAATGGTACAAAACTATGGTGATCAGTGGGGATCAGCCCCTCCACTAAATAATTATAGGTTATACATTATATTGACAAAATACAAGTGTATTACACTTTCTATAATCAATATTTCCATTGCTTAATGTAAAGGTTAACTGTTAAGCATATTTTTTTTCCTAAATGGCAGACAACTAATGTGTTTATCTGTATAATTCTATTCATACATATAAATGGCAACTGCTGCATTATTTAACTTGGCTGTGATAATATTTACTGACAAAAAGACTCCAGCCCCATTAAGCAGTTATAAAAGATGGTGTTGTTCTTTTGCCATCTATGGAAAATGACCCAGCTGAGGTAAACTCATTTGAAGCTGCCAAGTATACAATATTTAGAGAAAGCATGTTCTGTTTACTTGGTAAGTTATGACTTCATAAATTATTGTGTATTTAAAGGAAATTAATGGACAGTTAATGCTACTAATAGGATGTACTATTAAGGGAGGAGTAACTGTTAAAGTGTTATATGCTGCACCAAATAAGACCAGAAAATCAAGAAAATTAACCCCATACTTTCATTTTAATATTAAATTTGAAATAAACTGGGATAATTTTCTTCATATTCACTGACCAGTGAACTATGGATATTATAAAATCCACAAAGATGCCTTAATGATCCAAATTCATATAGACTTAATATACATGTATGGCTATCATTGATAAAATGCATGTAATAAAATGCCTCCATGCCTGGACATATATTTATATTTTCCTACATACATACATCCTTCCAGTTAATAATATACTTTGCTTAATATTATTATTTAGTTAATCAAAGAGGTTGGGAGTTTTAAAAACAAAAAATGAACTATGTAAATAGTCCAGATAGAGTGGGGTTTGTATAATAGGATATAACATTTTAGGCCAGGGGTCAGAAACCTATGGCTCTTGAGCCAGATGTGGCTCCTTTGATGGCTGCATCTTTTTTGACTGTAAGGAGCAGTGCTCACATGCAAGCACCACTCATTACAGTGTGATGGCTAATCACCGGCAAGCGTTGCAGAGGCAAAGCTGTCCCTGCACTTGCAGGTTGCTAGCCAATCTGGAGTGGCTGACATCATTGTGCATCCAGGTTGCTAGACAATCCGGAGCCGCTGACGTCACTGTGCTTCTGGGTTGCTAGCCAATGTGACGTCACAAATGATGTCAGTGGCTCCGGATTCTAAAGGGCTGAGCAGAGCTGCACGTATATGGCTCTCTCAGACCAAAAGGTTGCAGACCCCTGTTTTAGGCAATCATTGCAGTAGGCTGTACCAGTTTGCTGAATCAGTTGAATTCCTACAATGATTATCTTAAAGTGAAACTCTCACCTGTGGGAGTTTTCACCATTTTAAAGATCTTTTAAAGTCATGCTTTTGTAATTTTTGTCAGTGACTTCTTTGAGCTAAGAATCATTTGTGATTTCTGTCATGTAGGTCTGATCTGGCAACTGTCAGTGGAAGCAGGGCTTCTACCCTTTGAAGTTTAGGAAAATTGGGAGTAAGGTTGTACCATTTGCCCAAGAAGAGTTGTGCAGGGATTTAAAATAAATGATTCTCTGGAAGGCTGAGTAGTGTATTAGTAGCCAGAGTTAAAGTGCACCTGTCACCTTAAAACAAATACTAATTTAGGATGAACTAAGAAAATAAACATTTTTGTAAATGTATATGTATTTTAAAAAAAAGTACCTTTAAACAGCATTTCTCTGTCATCTTCCCTGTCAGCCTGTCTTTTCTCTCCTTAGCGTCAGTTGGGCGGGGCTAAATAATTATTGACATTATAGCTCCTCCAATCAGATCGCTTAAATCACAATCTAGCAGTGATCTGATTGGAGGAGCTATAATGTCAATCATCATCACCCAACTCAGGAAAGAAAAGTCAGGCTGACAGGGAAGATGACAGAGGGAAATGCTGTATAAAGGTACATTTTTTAAATACATATTTATTTATAAAACATTTATTTCATTAGTAGAACCTAAATTAGTATTAGTGTTTTGAGGTGACAGGTATACTTTAAAGCAGTGATTTTCAACTGGGGTTCCGCGGAACCCAGGGTTCCGTGAGGACAACCCAGGGGTTCCCTGACACTCTGCATGCAGATAGGCAGGT
>WMED01021095.1:0-11995 GCA_019650415.1 Pipa parva
CGCAAGGAGGTTAGGACTTCGCTGCGGAGGGAACCCAGGTCGCGGCCCCTAGGACTGAATTAACCAAACAGAGTACAACGCAGGATCCTGAGATGGCAGAACCAGGCAAGGTCACAGGGCAAGGAATGCAGGTAAAATGGCTGGAGCAGGCAAGGTCACCAAGTAATCAAGTCAGGTACAATGGCAGGAACAGGCAATGACACCGGGTAATCAAGGCAGGGTTCAAGGCAGGGACAGGCAGAGTCACAAGGAACAAAGAACTGAAACTTTAATATAATTACAAGGACTAAGAACAGGTTAGGGCATTAAACCCACATTTAAAACCTATACTCAGGTGCTGCCACCATCAGACAGGCTCCTTATATAG
Source organism: Pipa parva (assembly GCA_019650415.1). Classification (NCBI taxonomy): domain Eukaryota; kingdom Metazoa; phylum Chordata; class Amphibia; order Anura; family Pipidae; genus Pipa; species Pipa parva. The sequence goes on from WMED01021095.1 coordinate 368, forward strand.
CCAGGGAGCCTGTCAGATGATCGCGCCGCACAATTCAAAGAGCGTGCCACCACGACGTGCGCACTATGACATCAGTGTGCACGCTTGGCAGCCGCGACGAGGAGCAGATGCTGTGCCTCCGAAGCTGCAATGGACCTGGCGCAGGAACGAGCCACAGAGGTAAGTGCTGATTCCTTACAGGTAGAACCGGTCCTGATGAGAAGTCATGCGGAGTGAGGAGAATTCCTCCAGCGAAGGGCAGTGACGTCAGTCTCATCATATCCCATTAACTGTACATAAGTGAATAATACTTATTTCTATATGTCACCTTGTGTCTAGTTCATGTTTAAAAGTAGACTAATTTAGTTGCAGTCGCCATTGTTACTTTTGAATGAATAGTCACCTTTAGGCAACCCCTCAATTCACCACTCTGATCTGGAGAAGACAAACAGTTGAATTCGGAGCACTACACTCTGCAGAATCTGCTTCTTCTACAGACTCCATTGCATGCTGAATAGCCGAATTACCTGTGCACACGCACGCAAATTGATGTGAAGAGCTCCATAAGTCTGTGACTGGAGTAAGGGGATAATTCAGGAAAGAGCTAATTTAGCTGGCGATCCTTCGATTCACCTCACCGAGACTGGTATGCGCTTCCTGCTCTCCTGCACACGGAGATCAGCAAATGCTTTAAAAGCACTTCAGCTCACCTCGCGACCACTCAGTCTCAGCGAGGTGAGTCGAAGGATCGCCAGGTAAGTTTGCTCTTTCCTGAATTACTGCCTAAACATCAGAATTGGTCATGAATTTGTCACATCGCAGAGATTGTTGAATACGCAGAGATAGAGAAGTTGTGAAAGGATGCGAAAACTGGCATTTACACGACAGTTCGGACTTTAATGAATGATCCATATGAGTGAAGGAGAACAGAGCATGAGCCTTGTGTGATCTGAAGAATGCATATTAGTTGTGTTGGTAAATCTATAATTACCCCTTAAATACAGACTTTAATAAAAAGTGGTAGCATATAGCTAACCTAAAAGATCATTGCCTCTCTCTATATTTGTATTTATTCATAAGCTCTGTAGTTAACATAAACCTAGTTGCTTTATTATGTAGATCCCATATGTACCTCTTTACTGGTTTCACTCAGTGGTTTTTTTTCAAATATTCCAACAAGATGAAAGCTTTGATCTTTAATTGATTCTGTGTCTTTAAATGAACTTGAATCAGAGTAGAGGAAGGGGATGAGACAAGTTAAAAAAGGATTTAAAGGGCCAAAATTTCCTAAACTCAAAAAGGCTGATTTCACCATTTCGAGTTTATTCCCTGTAAATCTCGCTGTTTGATCGGTAAATATCGATCGATATTTTTCAACAGATTTTTCCACAGGAAAGTAGCCAGAGTACTAGTGTAAAGTATAGCTAATTTCCCAACGAAAAATCAGACTGGAAAATTTTGATTGGTAAAAATCGGTTGAAAAATATCGATCAATATTTAGCGATCGAACAGCAAGATTTACAGGGGTTAAACTCAAAAAAGGTGAAATTGGCCTTTTCGAGTTTAGTAAATTTCTCCTTAAAAACTTAGACTGTCTGTTAGTGTGCGTGGGTAGGAATCAATACAGTGAAAAATCTGCCCCTCAGCCATACCAATACCACTAGCAAATCATCCCTTCCCCCAAAAAAAATACAGGAAGTGCAACAGAAGTGCCTAGGTCAGCAGAGTATCAGGGTGACATGCAAACCTTGGATGGTCCACCTACAACACACTGAGCCAACTCTACAAACATGGTCAAAACAGTAACGGTGACAGAGGCTAAAGATGGAATGACTTTTTGAGTCTGGCAGTGTGAGAGCATAAAACACCCCATCCCCCCTTGGGAATCACCCTCTAAACCTAATGAAGGTTTAGTTCTCCTTTAAATCTAAAACAATGCCAATTATAGGCATATAGCATGTATAGCAGAGTCAACATAGACTGAAAAAAATACAGGTTATAGCTATCAAATCAAGCCAAATCAAAAGCATTAAAAAAAACAACTAGTAGTTTTCTGTTTAAACAAGAGGTATAAACTACAATAGTAGTTTTTAACCAGTTTATTTAGAATCAAATCCATTTCCATGTCAGGTCTGATTAAAAGTTGGATTTTAAGCATTGTGCAGCATACAACAGATTATCTGTAGATTTACAGTACACAGCTGAACTTATTTCACAGAGATTTTTGGATTTAAAGATGTAGATTTGCCAGCACATCCCTTTAAACTGAATACGTACACAAACAGCTGCCTGTTTACAATCATGAGCTATACCACCAGTGTAGAACTTACCTCTATATTTAAGGCAAGTTTATTTTATAGAGAGATTACCTCTTTAATCTATTTAAACTGTGATGATAGTACACAAATTTGTCAGGCAGCAATGATTTGAAGGCATTGTCCAAAGGATGCTGTAAAATGTTTATTTTATGGGTGTTTTATCTTAATTGGCAAGTCAAATACCAGGCATATAAAAGATTACTGTGTTCAAAAAAAAAAAGAACTCTCTCTCTGAAATCATTTGGCGACTGCTAGCAAACCTTTTGATTCTGCTTCTTTTTGGACGTATATGAACTTGTACCAGGTTCTACAAAGTACAAACATGTATAAATTATTAAAAACGAGTCTGCTGTAAACTTTTTAAAAGCCCCATGGGAACTGCGTTTGGAATACCATTTGGACTGCTATGAAATAAACTCTTAAATGCTATCAAGTTTTTTGACAAGACGGCGCAAAGATTACAAGAATATTTTGAATTTCATCATTTTAGAGAAATAAATAAATAAAACCTGCGAGTGTGGGAAATGTGCGTTGGGATGCGCAGATGGCTAACAGATTTGCTGCATCATTTGTAAAATTCAAGACGTAGATGTCTATTCCAAATTGGTTACTGGAATTTACATATGTATTGTAATTGTTTCCATGTAACAGATGCGAGGTATCAAGGTTTCTGTTTATCTGGAAGGCGCAATCACCTTTAAAGTAAGTTTGGCTGCTTTAAGAAAAGTGAATATTTAGGGTTTTCAAGAGCGTGATCGTTATTAAAGCTAATTTATCTATAGTGTCCACATGATAGATATTTTTTTTTAAATGTAGTAAAATATTTGTATAAAAATTGCATTATTTTCTTTGGAATAGGAAATTAATATTAACTATCATGAGTGTAGAGAAAGTAACCACAATATGCAGAATTGTAATGAGCTTTGAAAATGGTGATTTGTTGTTCTGTTGCTTTAAGAATATAGCTTCTGAGAAGTGTAAGAAAGGAGTAAGAGGTTCTGGGTAAGTTACCACACTGTTTGCTTAGTCCCCAAAGTGTAGCTTTTCCCTTACCTTTTCAGACTAGCACCAAGCTTTAGTGTTCAATGCTATTTTACTTTCATTGACAATGTTGAGCTACTAAAACTATAAACACAATAAGCCCCACACTTTTGAATACTGTTCCAGCAATCTCAGGGAAATTAGTGTTCCAGTATCAACACTATTGATTAGTGTTCCAGTATCAACCAGTCTCAAAAATGCATGCAGCCCCTAAGGCTGTCATCTGGGACTTGTGGAGCACCAGAGTTTGAGACATTCTTGGGATAAGGCAGTAGAGAGTAGACTGAGAGAGAATCATGCCCTCCAGTGGCATAGGGTGAGTAGGCATGCTTCTCCCTTAGTCTGTTTCCTTACCTCATTCACCCACACAAGCTCTATTTACAGGTAAGAAACCTGTGTTTCAGTACAAGAAACAGCTGGCAGGGGGTTGGAGCATATCAATACTGCCCAACAACTTCACATTTTCAGGAAGCAAGACAGCTTAAGATATGTAGAGGGACATTCTGACTACAAATATGAACATCAGGTCCCAAAAGTTTTTTTTATAGAGCGTGTATAACATTTGAACAAGGGATATTTCTAGTATAATCTAATTTTGGATCAACATTGTTGAATATAACATCAAGCATTACACAGCAGAATAACTGCTGTTATCAATTAAAAATAATCTAGTTTGAGATCTTATCGGTCAATTTTCTGCTCTAACATTTTCTACTCTAAAAGGACATCTTTATCCTGAGAGGAACCTCTATGGTATATCCATACTATTATTAAGAGTCATGGCCTATGGTTGTTTAACCTTACAAATCCAAGGGTGCCATATAAATTTAGGGCTCATCAGGGAACCCTCTCTACAAATGAATGAGCTCCAGGTTCCGTCGCATCATCTTACTCGACAATCTTCAAAGAAACAACCCTCCTCTATCCTCTACACAAACATTCCAATTAATAATCACACTTCTCAGCACTTGAAAGAAAATCTGTTAATAGTATAAGATTTCTGAACTCAGAACCATTTCATGGAGCCAATATCAGTAGGTTCTCTGTGAAGTCATGAAGTTTTGCATCAGAATGCGTGAATTGTGAAATTTTCCATCATGAAGTCTTGCGTCAGAATGCGTGAATTGTGAAATTTTCCATATTTATTATTTCTGGTGCTGGTTTCTTGCCTTTAAATGTTATTTCTGATTATTTTATTTTTTGTATATATTGTTACTGAGTACTTGGCTTTTTAACTCACTTATTGCTTGTTACTAACCTTTCTTAAAGGGGCACTGTAGTGTCGATATAACTGCACACATATTGTATATATAAAACCACTTTATACTAAGCCAATCGCTAACACGAATAGTTAAAAAAATATATAATACTTGCCATTTGTTTCGTTGATTAGTTCAAATGAGATCTGACATTTTTTCTTCCCTGTTCCCTCCCTTTCCTTCTTGCAAATTAGGAAACACGAGAAGAAAAAGCTGCCTGACTGTTATTGGTTAAGCAGTGTGCTGACCTTTAGGCCTCATCAATCATGCTTGTTTACATTCCTGGAATGCACAAGATTACAGAGGCTTCGGCTCAAGAAAGCTAACTTATGTGCAGTCATTAAGTAGTAAGTAGGACAAAAAATGTCTGGTGGTCGGTACCTTTTCATGGGAAACTGACTGGTACATGTCACACACACGGACACGTCACACACATTTCCTGGTGTTGGAGATTTCCAATGCTATGTAATAAATCATTCTGCATCACATGAAACATCTACTAGGGAGAAACACTTCTCACTAAGGTGTAGTATGCATATGTAAAGATGTAATCTGACTGTACTTCCCCTTTAGCTAGGGGTGTTTGTAGACCCCTGCATTTTGATTTTGGTTCAGAGTTTTTGACAGAGGATTCGGATTCAGATTTGGATCCAAGCAACTGTCAGGTAGAATCACCGCTCAGTTGCAGTGGTAGTGGATGGAGAAGGAAGCTAGAAGAATGAGGACTTGGAAGACAACATGAAACCAGCTAGGACTTCTTCATGGATCAGTGGAGAAAATGACAGAAAAAGTATGGGAGACCTCCAGGTAAGCCTTTATAACTTCTGTATGAGAGATTAAAATCTTTTATAAATATTCACCTACGATTTAATCAGCTGTACTTTACTTCAGGTTAACACACACTCTGGCACTTAATTTACTGGCATGGACACGGATAAAGTAAAAACTGGACATTTCAGAAGCCAAATTGCGTGATTCCTCATTTTCATAGGCATTTTTGCTTTCAGAATATTTTGCCAGCAAGGATTTTCTCTCCCACTGAAAATTGTTTTTTTTTCAGCCAATTTCATCTTATAAACATGCCCCAGATTTCCCAGAATTTTAACAATTAAAAAATAAACACAGACAAAAAAATAAAATTACCAAAGATCAGTTGTAAACTGTGAATACCACTATCTATAACAATTACAAAAGAGCCAAATATGAGACAACAACCTTCTTTTTTAATCTTCACCTATCTTCTCCATCATGCAGTAGACAGTCGAAGAAATAAGTGAAAAGGCTTAGGCATATGTGTGTCATAAACTAATTACAGACTAATAGCATGCAGTTCCTCTTGCAACCATTCTTATCACTTCTGGAATGCTAGCTGTTTCTCTCCTTCCTTTCAGTAATCTATTCTTAATACCTTAATACCTAATCAGGAAGGCTTAGAGGTTATTCCAAAACTGCAATGCAGAGATGGAACATTCCATATTTAATTTTGTTGTAGCTTATACATTTTTCTACTGATATTGGGTTGTTTTTTTTTGCAGGATAGATCATATGGTAAAGTAATTAAGGTTAAGTAAAGACCCCCAAGAACATATCCATGCATTTATAGATATATGGATTAAACTGCTTTAAATTACCCAGTCTGTTTATTTAACTGCTCTTTCTACTGCATATACTCAAAACTAGACTTCTAATTCTACTAGTCAATAACAGTTCGTACAATCTCTTGGCACTGTAGAAGGTTTGCAATGTGTGTAAGGCTGTAATATTTATAGATAATACAAATATGCACTGATTTACAGGTAAACAAAAGTACAGTCGTTATGGAGTTTCCCTGAAAAAAAATGGTTTATTTTTTATAAGTGAATGAAATTAAGTTAATTGCATCCAGTCAACCCTTTGGACTACTGTGGGACATGCCACTTTGTGAAATAAAAAATGTATAATCAGTTAAACAGTAGTAATCTGTTAATATGCAGGACCTAAATATTATGGCTAGGGTAACAGATTATTCTTTTATAAATAAATTAAATTTAATATAAATAAATAAATACAATTCCTTGATGGCGCTTTATAAATAAAATTATACATAAATACATACATACATTCCTTCCCAGAAAAATACTCTCTGCTAGAAGTTCAGTGCATGTTTCATTTGCTAGACTGTCCTCTAGAGGGGATTTGGTATTGGAATTACTGGGAATCCTGTAATTAATTTATTTATGGTGGGTCATGTAAACAAGGATATATTGCTCACTGTTCAGAAAAGAACTGGTGGGAAATTCAGCAAAGATCGAACTTACCATCCGATCTTTCACATCAGTATGCAGAGACAGTTACACGTTTGCTGAGTCCTGCACACGGACATCAGCGAACGCTTTAAAGGGATTCCAGTCTCGGAGAGGCTCGCGAGGCAACTCAAACTGGAATCCCTTTAAAGCATTCGCTGATGTCCTCGTGCACGACATCAGCGAGCACATAACAGTCTGTGCGAGCTGAGGGGAAGCATCGGAGGATAAGTTTGCTCTTTGCTGAATTAGCCACTGGGTCTTTGCAGCCCTGCTGGGTTGGAAAAAAGGTTCTACACAGAACAAGAAAGCTAGAGCCTTCTTAATAACACATCTGTACTTATGATCACAATTAATTAAAACAAATACAAAGGATTAGACAAATACAATCCCAACATTTTATTATGAACTACCCTAGTTAAAAGCAACAGGAACCTTCCTAAATCTCATTATAATCAAGGCAAACAGAAGTAAATAAGGCAGAAACATAGCCATTATACCAGACAAATGAAATTATGCTATAGCAATAAATTACTAGAAATGTAAATATTTTACTAGTTTACCACTTAGCCAATTGTGTAAACAAAATATTAGCAATTAGGCCAAAAGAGAATACACTGAAGGAACAACAAATGTCAGCTAACAGGTGGATCTAAATACCAAGAAACAGCCATGAACCTTCCTCTTGTGTTAGCTTTCTGTTACTATTTCTTATGTTAACGGGTCGGTTTTGACCCGTGTTTTAAATCAGCCCTCAGATACTCTAAAAACAATTATTTATCATTCAATTTGTTTCTTACCTCTTGGTTAACTTAAGCTTCCTCATCCTTGAAAGGATTGGTTTGAATATTTTTGTTGTGGCCCCGTGGGCCTTTCTTTTGAGAGCATAACCCCCTATTTTCAATATAAAATTATTGTCAAATGAACCTCCTGTCATCTGGACATGTCTGTCTTTCTTTGTTTTGTGAAACAGGCAAATATAAAAGCCCCTCAAGTGGTTGAAGGTAGAGCTGGCTGTGGGCTGTTGGTTTATAGTGTGTCTGTGGTTTCAGTTTTGGGACTTAATATTGTTTTTTAATCTTATATTTATACATGAGTCGAAATTGACCCTAACAATAGAAAGGTCATAATTTTAACAAGAGCATTTTATAATTTAGTAAAATTGTTTTTTTTTTTGTTTGTTTTGTTTAAATAGAATTTCCTGACAAAGTCAAAAAGTCTTGATGCAATAAACAAATTTATTTAGTACTTTTATTCATTTGAAACCTACAAACGGGTTGGTCATGACCCCAACACTAGAGTAAGGTTCAATCAGTGAGACCAAGTCGAATTTATGACATATTTCGACTTATTTCTTTCTGATTTGAGCTTTTCAAAACACAGTTACTATTTTTGCTTTTTACAAAACAATTTTTTAAAGGGGCCAGTCTTAGTACTGTAACAATATACTTTAATAGGGGTCAGCTAACAACAAAAGCAGCAATTTAGATTGTAAGCTCTTCAGGCCAGGTACCTCCAACCTCTTGTGTCAACCACTACCTGGCACTTAGTGATGTATCCTTGTGATATTATACTTGTATTGTGTAATACACTTTTCCCAAATCTGTATTATATTTGTACTGTATTGCTGAATTGTACAGTGCTGTGTAAATTTGTGGCACTTTATAAATAAAATTATACATACAATTACTACAAGGATATGAAACCACTCCAATCTCTATGTCAAGACTGAGGGGGTAATTCGGCAAAGTGTGAAGTGAGCTGCGGATTCTTCGCCTTACTTCGCACATGCTGTTATGCGCTTGCTAATGTCCTGCACGCGGACATCAGCGAACTCTTTAAAGGAATTCCAGTCTCAGCGAGAACAAAAGAGTGCTCTCACCAAGACTGGAATCCCTTAACAGCATTCGCTGATGTCCGCGTGCAGAACATCAGCAAGCGCATAACAGCATGTGCGAAGTGAGGCGAAGGATCCGCAGCTCACTTCGCACATTGCTGAATTACCCCTGAGTGTTGGTCATGTGAAATGACTGTGTTATCCTGTCACCAAATTCTTACTGTGTCTTGCTGTGGACTGCGGTCTATGGAGTACAAATTGAAAATTAAAGGATGATTAGTCAAACTTGAACAGTATTTATTAAAAATATGGGTTACACTATCCCACTGATCAGTAAAAGTAGATACCATTCAAACAGCATTTTCCATTTGCTTAGCCCTAGGTATATATAAAATACAAGGTGTCTGCATGGGAAACTTCCTAGTTGTAAGCTGCAATTTGAAATTGTGAAAGTCTTTGTGAGAAAATTATCTTTGGAAAGTTCCAACCCCAGGAAAGTGGTTGTGCTGCAAACTGAAAACCCAAAGAGCACTGCTCTTCCTGGGATAATACAAGCCACTGCTCTTCCTGGGATAATACAAGCCACTGCTCTTCCTGAGATAATACAAGCCACTGCTCTTCCTGGGATAATACAAATCACTGCTCTTCCTGAGATAATACAAGCCACTGCTCTTCCTGAGATAATACAAGCCACTGCTCTTCCTGGGATAATACAAGCCACAGCTCTTCCTGGGATAATACAAGCCACGGCTTGCTACTGGTATGATGTTTTAAAAGAGCATGACAAGAAATCTCATTATGAGAGCAAATTTATTTTTGTTTGAAACAAGTGGTGGGTCAAACTTACTGCACTATAAAGGGCAGCGCACTTCCTCTATTTATTCCTGATTCCCTTATCATCATCTGTCGAATCATCTGCTAACATTCATTTTAGCAGTAAAACTAGTGTTGTCAAGTAATGACAGCTCCTTACTGTGCTTTAAAAGCAGCACCATTAAATTAAGATTGTATATCTGAAGTAACGGCATCTTTCACCTGAGTCAGTGATGCAAAGATCCCTTGTTCAATCAGTAAAAATATAAAAATCTAATGAACAGCAATGTAAAACTTGTTCCTACGTCACCTTCAACTCTGCCTAAAGTTGTAACTCTGTAAGGAAAAGTGCGTCATACTGACATTATATTGAAGGCTGTTGATTTTTCATCTAGAAATGATGTAAGAAATATTTAAATGTAAGTCATTATTATCACATAATACATCTTTAATGTACAGCTCGTTTAAGATCCAAGAGATAAACATATTATTGTATCACTGGGACATCTGCTAATAAAAAAAAAAAAACTGTTATTCTAGCATCTTTCATCCATCATTATGATTAAAAACATGTGACTTCATCTGATTTTATTTTATCTTAGTAATACTAAACTGCAACTGACACCCAGGGCATCCCTGATCTCTGTGGAGTAATGAGATTTTTGTCTGAATAATTGCATAAGCATTTAGCAGCCATCTTTGTCTTCAAGAGGATCTTGCTCTAAGTTACAGTTCAGCAGATCCAGGCCTCAGCCAGAGTTCCCATATGAGTCTATCCAGCTGCCACCAGTAGGGCTTTAAGACTGCAACCAGGAAGGTCCCCTGCCACAAAGGCCATAACCCCCTGTGAGGGTTTTATTGTGAAGACCAGGGTCTCCTACTTAGATTCAGCTCCTCAATGTTAACCAATGCCAACTCCCGCTGTGGTACAGAGGATCCACCTTTCTCCTATATCAATATGTATCTCCAAGACACTTGCAATTGTAGTTTTCTGTACAACTTTGCATACAGGCATCCTGTGAAGAAGAACCAGATAGTGAGGGGAAGGGGTACATTGTGCATTCTTATTAGCTCCTCTAGGCAATGCTGTTTGATTTCTTTCAGCTGTATAAGTTAGAAACGGTTGCTGAGAGATTTAAATAATCATTTGTGTATGTTTGTATGTGTATATTTATTTATAAAGCATCACTAAGTTATGCAGCGCTGAACAATTCAACAATACTATTATAATACAGACATGGAAAAGTGCTATGGAAACACCTGAATAAATGAAAAACATTGGTTGGGAATGCTATCCTGTGTGTGACTTTCAAAATGGCTGCCGTGTTGTAGATTTGGCACTTCCCTTACCTACATGCCATATGCTGGATGGTTTTCCCAACCACTATTTTCCTTTTATTTAGGTGTTTCCTTACCTATGGATCGTCCTTTAAAATCATAAAGGTTTATGTTAAGTTTCCTCTGTGTACGTATTTTACAAATGTGTCCTTTTATCTGTCTGCATGTATGTATTCACTAGAAAGTGTGAATCAAGCAGGACACATGACCTCACAGGGCACAGATACATATCATGTGGACAGTAATAAGGCACCTTCTTATTATCTCCGTAACGTACAGAAAACGATGACAAAGACAACAAATTCTCTTATACTCTAATATTAGACAATCCATCCACTATGGCAACACGATATTGGGCACTACTATTTCTTGTGCACAACTTTTAAAACTTTACTTATAACATATGCATTACTTCATACATATGCCACCGGTGTCTTTAATCTCTGAGGTCACAAGGTTAGGTTGCCTTTAAACCCGTCACCTATTTTACAATTTAAACGTAGGATGCCTTTAAATCCGTCCGTCCACTAGCCTACCTTTAAAGGCCAAAAACCACAAACAAATAGTCCCGCAGCGCTCTGTGTATGGTGTGAAGACTCCTTTCTATACAATTCTTATGCGGCTCTCTCCAAGAGAATTCGCTTTTCTTTCCAAACAACAAATCCTCCAGAAAAAACACTGCGAAGAAGCGCAACAGAAATAAAAATGCACTAAATAGTGCTTTATCTGTGGTATAAACAAAGTATAAAGGGGAAACCAAA
>WMED01021096.1:0-11995 GCA_019650415.1 Pipa parva
CCCCCGGCAGAGTTCGGCAGTGCGTGTTGTTGCTGCCTCTGCCAGCAGCACATTAGAAGGAACCCGGAAACGCTGATCACATGCGCTTCCTGGTTCCTATTGGCTCCTGTGACCAATCGGGTCACAGGAGCCCTCCTCTTTGCACGGAGGGAGTCAGCCAGGAATCCCTCTGTGCCAGATCCAGCACTTCACCGGTGAAAAAAACTCCTGGTGGAGCACAGGACCGGGGGCAGCAAACTAGCGTCCCAAGGGCCGCGAGTTTGAGACCCCTGCCTTATAGGGTACATGCTCAGTCTCTAAAAATATTTCCATGGCCAGTACAAGGATTTGTCTAATATTTTATTCTTTGAAAGAGTGATGCAAGTGAAAGAGGGAAGTGTTGACATAGGAAGAAAGAGAGTTTTACCACCAACAAAGGATGACTAATTGCTTTGTTGGATTTAGAAATACACTGGATGCTTTCTACCAAGTCAAGATATGTCTAGGTATGACATTTCTAGATATGATTATGAAATGAATCCAGTGGTGACTGACCAATTATTAACCTATTTGCCAACATTGGGTGTAAAAAGGAATTTTTGCTCTTACATGGTTGAATTGGCATCTGATCTACGTAAGAATTCTTTCATTTCCCCCTAGGCCAGCATGGAGATGGTTTCTCAAGGTTGACTGTAACTACTATTTTTTATTATTCATGATCATCTCTTCACTATCATTCAATATCCCCTTGCTAAGGTTGAAAATTTCCATCTCCTGCTCTCTAAGGTCTATTGAATTCCTATCTGCTTATTGTAAACCAATACCCTTTACTTTATTCTTCTACCTGCTCTGCTTATTGTCAACTAATACCCTTTACTTTCAAAATTTGCTCTGCTTATTGTCAACTAAGACCTTACTGAACTCCATAGCAACAGCTTCCTAGGGACATCTACCTGTAATTTCTCCCCAGATAAAGTCTCTCCATTATTTTACATGTGACAAAATGTTTTCTTGCCTGTCTACTTTTGCTTTTGAAGAATTTATAAAGGTAGTAGATGGGAACAGTGACATCATCTTTTAGGAACCATATTTCCATAGGGTTATAGCAAGCTATACCACTACAGTTAATATACTGTAAGGGACATAACCCTTGCTTCGTGTCACTGCATGTTGCATAGAATAGATCATGTGATCATATTATGTATATTAACCTCTCATTGGTAAGAATTAGCACCAGACTCAGCAGGTTCTCTCTCTCTTAAACCTCAAGAACTACAAATGCCAGCAAACATATTTAGCAAACTCTGCTGGGTGCTGTATCTACAGATTAGCTACCCCTGTCTCTTGCCAACTATTTACACCAAATCCGAAATCTTCTAACTTGTGGTAAACTGACTCACCCAAATGCATTCCACATGTTTCTCTCTAGATTTCTGCCTGGGCAATATTCTGTGTTCTGTATATCTTGGCACAAAGTCCTTCTAGGCAAAGGAACAAGCAGTCACAGTGTTCTATAACCTTGCTAAATTTTATTCTTAATAAAAATATGTATGTAAGAAAGGCCAACTAAACTATGATGAAAGCATAAATCGGAGCCATTGTTCCTGTGTGATTCTGGGTAATTTGCTTTCCTTTTCTTTCCTTGTTTCTATTTCATAAGTGCTACTGCTGTGCATTATTAAAAGGTTACTGGATATAGGTGTGTATTGACCTGAATTCAACTATGTTCTAACATGCCTAGGATTTTGTAATTTAGTCCATCTTTATTCCATGTTTCTCCCTGATATATCCATTCTGTTTAGGATGGTGCCATACTAGCTTATTCACACCTGTTTACTATTAGGTGAAATTACTCAGAATAGTCATAACAAAAAAAAATGGTATAAGCCATATTAGTCCAGTTGAATAGTAAGAAAGATGAGTACTATAGTATTATATGATACTTTATTTGGACTAACAGTTCATTGTGTAAGACAAGCTTTCGAGAGATATTCCCTTTTCATCATCCTCTGCTCTGACCTGAGGAAGAGGGAATATTTCCCAAAAGCTTGTCTTATACAATGAACTGTTAGTCCAAATAAAGTATCATATAATACTTCAGTACTCAGAAAAGTCATGACTTTTCTGAGGAAAAGCTAGTTGTTACAATTTATGTAAAAAGCAGGTTTACGACACCTCTTCTTCATGCTGTGACTGAAATGCTTAACTGTTGCAAAAGTGCGCTTTTATTTGAAACTGAGAATTTCACAAGCATTGCCATACATAAAAGTTGACATTTCTTAGAAAAACCATTTACTGAAAAATCTCCAGGTAAGAAAAGGCTAGCGTGGCTTGGTCAAATATCTAAAGATTCTGGTTGATTAGATGATCCCAGAAAATAGCAAAAAGCAAATAAGATCGCTCAATCCCATACAAAATGAAAAAACTACTTGCATCCACAGGAGAATCAAAATGGGTGCTCAGAGGTCTGGATAGACTCTCTTTCCAATAGGCAAAATATATAAGCAATTTAATCCTTGGCACTCCACATGTAAAAGTAAAATCTTCTTTATTGCATAGAATCACGTGTTAAAAGAAAAAATTCATGATAGCACCAACCGCTTACCTATGATTAATGACTATGATTAAGCCCCTTGGCGTGAAACATGTAAGTGGTTGGTGCTATCATGAATTTTTTTCTTTTAACACCTGATTCTATGCAATAAAGAAGATTTTACTTGGAGTGCCAAGGATTAAATTGCTTATATGATTAGATGATCCCATCTTAATTTTCCAGAATACATTGGGATCTGCAGAGTAAAATGAACAGTAAAAAACTGATGAAAAGAGACACAGGTAAGGTATAAATAAATGATTTTATTGATATTACGCGGCATCAGGTTAATATGAATGCAAATCATGGTGTCAATAAAGACACTGCACAGGTGTGCTTTGGATTCTATATATACGGCTGAGTCAACACAGATGTGAGAGTCAGGTTACTTCAGTCAAATCTAAGTTTTAATCCCGCTAATAAATAATCACACAATGGCTTGATATAGAATGAATTATCTTATTCTGCAGTTATTCTACAGAGGTACACCCTAGTAATCCGCAAAATGAATATAGTATAAGGCTTGGGCTCAAACAAAAAAAAGAAGTGTGACAGGAGTTCCTTTATATCATGGATTATTTAATATTTAGTAGAATAATAATGGATCAGACAGAAGCTTTTCTATATTTTTTGGATGAATGAAAATGTATTAAAACGGCATTGACAAGAACTTTCATAGTAAATAAAAAGCTGTGTCAGTTGTCATGTGTTGCAGTTTTGAAATATCATAGAGTCCACAATTTATAAGACTATATGTCAATGGGGTTTTAAGCTGCAGCATAAAATAATTAAACATTACTAAACAACTTTAAACCCTAAATGGGGGTCATTTATCAAAGTGAGAATTCAACTGTCAAAGGGAATTCACATCACTTCAGGTGGGTACGCCCTGATTCTCTACTTATTCACTAAACCATAAATAGTAAAGTCGCAACAATATTCCCATAGTTAAGTCACAACCGTGACAATATTCCCATAGCTAAGTTGCGACTGTGACAATATTCCCAAAGTTAAGTCGCGACTGTGACAGCAGCCATCTATTGTGTAGTTAGCTGGTGAATTTATCATATCACAGAGTTTGCCGAGTACCCAAATATGGGGAAGTGGCAAAGTCACACCTTTACTCGATAAATCGGATTTTGATAAATAACCCATTAAGTGTTCTACTGAATTAATTATGCTTGTCATATGTCAATGTGTTGACAGGTAGAACTGAAGTGTACTTGATTTGGAGTGTGAAAACTGTCTGAGTATAGGAGAGTATATTTGTTAAGCCATAGAATCCAGTCCTTATCAGGTTTAGAAAGGCAGCTTAATTATGGTAGGTGAGATTGTAGAGGAGAGGGGAGTCTTTTATTATTCTTCATCATGCTTAGATGAAGAGGGGATTGACAGATTTCCAGATGGTTATAATTAGTTTCTTGGCCTTGGTAAAGTAATTTTCTGAGTCTGTTATACTGGCTTCTGCATTATTAATAGAAGGAGATGCCAGCCTATGAGTAATAACTTTGGTGTGGCTAGGTCGCCTTGGACTTTGGATAGTTGAACAGTCTCTAAACTAACTGTAGGACTTTGAGTATCCCAATACATACGGATGGTGACATTGTATAAATACTCATTAAGATTTAGCTATTGGGGTTTGATGGAAAATATAACTGAATTTATATAAAAATATAATCCTAAAATGTATTTGTTTTCCCTAAGAGGGAAAGCGAGAGGGAAGGATTTGAATCTCCAATTGTGCCATGATGGGTGACTTAGGTCTGTGAATTCTGGTCGTCTATGGAGGCCCAGCTATTTGAACAATGTTACCCACTGGAGTCCTTGAGTAGGGTCTAGGGGATATTTAATTCAGTCTAATGTCAATAAAGTGAAATTTTACACCTGTGCCTCTCTTAATCCAGGGGCAAGTGTTCATTTTTTATGCAGCTAAGAGGCGGGCCAATCTAGCTGCTATTGATAACATCACATCTGCTGTCTCCTGCTTTATTTTTCAAAATATTGATTTTTTTTTCCAGCACACCCTTTCTATTAGTCATTGTTGCATTGTAGGCATTTAGTGTGGGAAAGAAAATAAAAAATTGAAATATTTGGCCAGTATATATTGCAAGTATAATGATATAGCTTCTGATGTGTTCCCACAGTTTTTGTAGTGTTAATAAATATACCGTATTATGTGTCATAGAGGCCCCGTGCCTGTGTTTTAAATGACATGAATTTAATACTATATGGTGGTTATTCAGCAAAGTTTGAATGAAACACTTCTCTGACTTCACTTATTCAGTAAAGGGCAATATTATGTAAGATATAGGGAATTATCTTACAGTTAATGGACTCTGCCCAAATGTGTATTCATACACCACATCCCTCATTTCACCAGTGAATTTGTGACCAATTCATGAATTTGTCATTTGTCACATTGATAATTTCCTGTAAAGATGCAATTGACAACTTTCCAAGTATTACTCTGGTGACATTTTACTCATAAGGTACTGTATAAAATTGTGATGAGCAGATAACAAGCATGTGCTTGAAATTGTCTGATATAAGAATGAATGTGCTTGAAATTGTCTGATATAAGAATGAATGTGCTTGAAATTGTCTGATATAAGAATGAATGTGCTTGAAATTGTCTGATATAAGAATGAATGTGCTTGAAATTGTCTGATATAAGAATGAATGTGCTTGAAATTGTCTGATATAAGAATGAATGTGCTTGAAATTGTCTGATATAAGAATAAATGAGTTTGTTATTGTCTGATGTAAAATAAATGAGTTTGGAATTGTCTGATATAAAAATAAATGAGTTTGGAATTGTCTGATATAAAATAAATGAGTTTCTAATTGTCTGATATAAAATAAATGAGTTTGGAATTGTCTGATATAAAAATGAATGAGTTTGGAATTGCCTGATATAACAATGAATGAGTTTGGAATTGTCTGATATAACAATGAATGAGTTTGGAATTGTCTGATATAACAATGAATGAGTTTGGAATTGTCTGATATAACAATGAATGAGTTTGGAATTGTCTGATATAAAAATAAATGAGTTTGGAATTGTCTGATATAAGAATGAAATGTAAACACAAATTGTTGCAAATAATACTACTTTTCAACAGGGATAAAACCAGCAACCAAAATACTTAAAGTGTAAGTAAATCCTATTTATAAAGGTTGCCCCATTAAAGTGGAAAAACGGTTAATGAAATCCTCACTCACCTTTTCACCCTGCAACACTTATTATCCCTCTGTAAAATATTCCTCCTTCCTGTAGAGTATGATGCCACGCCCCCACCCCTCTCACATTCTCTGTCTTAAAAACCGACACTATCTGGTCGGAATTCAATGCTGCAGGGCTTGTAGCAGTGAAAGGAAAGTATCAGATTACTAAACATGCACTAGCTGAATGAGTCATTGTGTGACCTCATTAGGGAGAGGTGACTTCTGGGCACTATACAGGAAGAGCCTGTACATAGAAATGCTGAGAAGGAAGGCTGCTGGATTAAGAGGTGAGTACTCAAAAGCACAAAATAATTTTTACATTTCAATGTTTAAGTTTATTTTTCTACATTATAAATAAAAAATATATGTATAGTTTGGTCAATAACCTTACTTACACTTTAAAAATGGTGACATTGTCATTTCTAATGTTAGTATAAGAATTTGAATGCTTATGACTGTTGTGAACTTATAGAGCTCCTTACATAACTTTGCATCTGTGTGCACAGTTAATTAGGCTATTTATGAAGCAGTGGAGTCTGTGGGAGTAGCAAAGGTTTAGCTAAATGCCTTGGGTTGTCAGTGCAGGATTGGTACTGGGCTTTCTCCCTGGAGCTACACCCACCCAAGGTCAAAAGCTAACACTTACCAGGATTAGGGGGACACAGGAGTCAGGCACTACGGCTGCAAAGTGGTCACAGCTGTAACTGTCACAACTCTTATAGGTACGCCCCTACCCAAAGTGCATCAAATTCATTTAGGGCAGTGATGGTCAATCTTTTCAGCTCGGTGTGTCAAGATTATTTAAAAAACTGAGTATAACTCGGGTGGTGTATCACTTTGAGAAAAACCCATAATTTAAACTACCTGTCAGCATCAACATCTGGAGGCAAAGCAACTCTACTGAGAGTGTGACACAAACGGCACCATGATGTGTATCAGCAAAAACTTCTCGGCGTGTCACCTCTAACACTTTGATAACTTACTTTTAAGTGTGCATTAGTTTAACTTCTCCTCTGTATGGGACAAAATTGGTCCTTGTGATCAAGCAGGGCATTATTAAGAGTTTAAGAAACCCTGTTTCTACAGCATGTTTGTTCTCATCTGGCTATTGCATTCCATAATGAGTCAACTACACTACAAGTTTTATTTTTCTATATGTGGTTCAGTTTAGAGTAAAAAATTAAAACATGGGGAAGTTCCAGAACAAATAAAGTTCTAGGTGTTGGTACATTTATCTGTTTTGTATTCATCTCTCCCAGATAAAAATGTAACAAGGAAAGCCAACTCTTGTTGACGTCAGAATCCCAAGATATTCAGACATAATTGGCTTCTTGCTCACAAACACCTCAACATTTCAGTTCTGATTGTACTAATAGGATCGTCCAGGCAGACCCTGGAAAACAGTTAAAAATGTTCAGCCAACAGTAAGGAACATGCTTCTAACATTTAGATAACAATGTAGAAAAATAAGGCAGCGAACAGACATCACTTTACCGGATGTGTACAAGGGGTCAGAAGACAATTATGTAGAGAACAGTAGTTAGAGGGTATAAAACAATCTCAATAAGGGTCATGCGAATAATGTTATAGTGATTGAAAAGTCTGCTGAGTGATTTAAACAGGGAAATAGCTAAAATGATAATGTGGGTAGAATGAAGATTCTTTCTGTAGTGTTGTGAGTATATTTCTGTGAAACCAAGGCTACAGGGAAATCGGTTATTTAGAAGAATAGAGTGGTCAGCTGATTACACAATAATATGAGTAGGTACAAGTGTGTAATCTTTTTATATTACCGACTAAATTATAGATTCGTTAAATTGTAATTTGGAAAATAGCAGTTGTTCCTTTAGATCAGAGTATCTTTAAATGATAATTCCTGGTTCGTATTGTTTTGTGTTTCTTTTCCCTCTTTGTTGACTGCAGTCATCTTTTATTTGCATAAGTAAATAAAAACCCCATTCCCATGTCCCAGAAATCTCAATAGATACAAAATGTCTAAGGGGAAGAATGACATAAAGGAATACAAGTTAGGAATGTATTCTTAAACAATATGGGGTTTATTCATGAAATGCCAAATAATCGCACAAAGGTGTGAATTCACATTTATTTACCACTTACCCATATTTGAGTATTTAGCAAATTTTGCGATGTAGCGAATTTGAGACTAATTTGACAATTTTACCACAGTCACGTATTTACTTTGCACCACTTTATATGTGCATGCACAGGTAATTCAACTATTCATCAAGTATCAAAGTGTGTCACAGTAGCAAATTCAACAATATATATTGTGTCACATCCTCCAATTTTACTTTGCCAGATTGAAGTGGAGAATTAGGGGGCTTCTACTGTCTGACTGACTACGCCACACTATGCAAGAAATAGCAACTAATGCTGTCGTGTATTCATTATAAGAATCCTCTGTTTAGTGAATCAGGAGTAGAGAATTGAAGTATAGCAACCTGAAGTTTAGAATCATCTGCAAAAAAGTTGTTATATTCGGACAGTTCTGACGTCAGAACTAGCAATTTATAAGGTTATAATTTACAGGAAGTTATATTTATAAAGTCCTAGATGAAGCACACCTAGGGCGAAATATAATAACATTGAAAATATCGATATCGTATTATATAGAAAATCGTTCAAAATGTTTAATCTGTTTATTTTTATGGAAAATCCATAATATCACTGGAAAATTTGATATCGCGATATCAATATTGCCAGTATCACAACATCAATATTGGCGATACTGACAAAAATCGATATCGGTAAAAAAACATTTGTTATTGTGATATCAGCAATATAGATTTTATTGAATTTTGCTCCTAATTATTATTATTTTTTTATTATTTATTCTTTCTTATATAGCGCTACTATTTTTCCGCAGCGCTTTACAGAGATTCATCATTCACTTCAGTCCCTGCCCCATGGAGCTTACAATCTAGTTTCCCTTATTTGTCACACACACACAGATGTATGTTTTTGGATTGTGGGAGGAAACCAGAGTGCCTTGGAGGAAACCCATGCAAGTGCGAGGAGAACATACAAACTCCATGCAGATGAAGTCCAGGGTGGAATTGAACCCGGAACCTCAGCGCTGCAAAACCCTCATGAGTTTCTTCAACATATACTAAATGATTTTATTATTCAGTCCAAGTTCTTATAATAATCCTATTATAAAATCACTTGTATAAATAACCTTTAGACAGGACACTCACCAAAGTGGTATTCTGCACCTGCTCATGTCAGACTGCAGAAACCAGAAGTTCTAATGAAGAACCACCCAGTGTGCAACTCTGACTAAGAAGAATGATACTGCAAAAAATACAAATTTCACAGTGGAAGAAAGAAAGTGAACATATTAAAACAAAAAAAAAAAACAGGAAACTATGCCTCAGAGCCTTTTAATATTATAAATATTATAAAATGAACCGCCAACATCAGTAAGTAGCCAGAGGCATTTTTATTCACATTATTAAGTGAACATTTACATTCAATTCAATATTCTAAATAAATAAGAAATGCATAGTATGATCAATATCTTACTAGCACAGTAAAGTAAGGGTTATTCAGTTTGCATATATCCTTAAAATCAATATTAGATCAAGATACCAGATTACTATTAAATATTCCTCAGTAAACTTTGAGAGGTCTTAGTTAAATGATATACTAATTTTTTGACAAAGGGGTTTTTTACCTCCTATCTAAAAAGCATGTCATAGAAAATGTAATCTGCACAGAAGATTTCAAATCATCTCCTCTGTTCAATGGAGGTATCCATTCTATTCCCATATATCTGAAACGTGACAACTACAGAAAATATGTTGTAACAAGAATATTTGTCATACCACCCCTGAAAGCAGTTCAAAACTGACCATCCATCTTAGTTCTTAAAGTCAAATCTGTCTTCTCCGTGTAAGATAGATCGTAGGCACAAGTGATTCAATTATAATGTGCGTCACAGTACATGATATAGAATATTTTCACTGTGAAACATTTACCAGTAGGTAGATGTGCGAATGTATCACCCAGCACTATGAATCCGCAGCTGAAACATTTCTTAACTATCTGGTTTCCATTAGCTAACATTTGAAATGATCTGTATGAACCAACAAGTCCATAAATTTGTACTGTTTTTATAAGGAAAAATCTGTATTAAATGTTTTCCAATTAGAAGAAATTACTCTGTAAATTTGCTTATAAAAAAAAAGGTTTATGCATATAATGCTGTTTATAACATGCAGCTAAATGATTCTGTCCAAGATTGGTATTAAATCCACCTCTTTCTATTGCGGATTTTAAATCGGGTATAAAGTACAAGAATATGATTATTCTCAAAAGCGCTATTCCTCATTTCACACAAAGCTGGTTTATAATACAGTATATCGATTGTTCCAGCACTCCCAATGTAAAATCAGCAAATTTTATTGTAGAACATTAAAATCCAAGCATCATAAGTAGAAAAAAATGTATAAAATCAAAGAGTGGCACTCCCTAACGCGTTTTCGCGTTTGAAAGCTGGTTTATAGCCCAAACCCCTGGTATTAACAAAGTTTCTGAAGTTTTGCGGTCTGTTCCATTCTGATTAATTTATATTGTTATACACAGTTCTTCTACAGAGAACTTCCATGCATTGCATCATAACCTTAAGTGGCATATATAAACATATATATATATAGATATATATATCTATATATATATATGTTTATATATATGTTCTCAGGTGTGGCTTGAAATGAGACAATTGTTGAATTAAGTTTATTGTATGAGAGTGCTCTTCCTTCTCTTCTCTTTGCTCCACCTCTGGCCTAGGTATTAATCTCAGGTCTTGGCACACAGAATTCAAACATTACCAAAGAGAATAAACTAGTAGTCAAACCAAGGGGGTAATTCATCAAGCAGCGAAGTGAGCCAAGATGCTTTCGGCTCACTTCACTAATAGTAGTATGCGAATGCTGATGTCCTGTACGCAGACATCAGCAAGCGCATTAAAGGGGTTCCCATCTCGGCGAGAACAAAAGAGTTGCCTCGCCAAGACGGGAATCCCTTTAATGCGCATGCTGATGTCCGCGTACAGGACATCAGCATGCGCATACTACTATTAACGAAGTGAGCCGAACGCATCGTAGCTCACTTCGCTGCTTGATGAATTACTCCCCAAGGCTGATATCTGTGAATAGGCAATACAAACATACATGTAGAGAAACCTGCTAACAAAGTCTCTAGAAAAGATGTTAGAGCAGTGGTGTCCAACCTTTTTCGGCCTGGGGGGCCATATAAATTTCCAATACGAATATAAGGGGCCGCTTCACTGCAAAAATACAAAAACTCTTCTAACCATACTTAGAAATGCTTAGAAAAGTTTCAATCTAGATTCAAGGAATTTTTTTTTTTAATTAGATATTTTCAAAATATGCCGCGCGTGAACTATCATTACAAAAATAATAAAATCCTGCTTTATTGTTAAGGGAGAGTTTTTGGAGCAAGAAATAATTATGTTTAAACGATGATAAACTATGTAGAAAGGTCACATTGTTATCTCAAAATTCTGTGATTTTTTTTTTTTTACTCAAAATGTAAAGTTTCCCACTTGGTATTTTGAAAATAGTTAAATTGAAATATAATGGGAAAGCTAAGAAAAATCATACATTTTGGAGCTTTATTGATAAAATTATACATACGAGTGAGATCTATCTTTATCTTTTCATTTTCCCAAAGCCAGATCCTGCTTCTCCCTCTACTTGTGCCCGCCTCTGAGAAGACTCCTGCCACCGGAGCTCCTGGGATATGTGGTGCGGAGCTGAAGTATAATGCGGCTATCGGCCCACCTCCCGGAAGACTCCTGCCACTGGAGCTCCTAGGATATGTGGTGTGGAGCTGAAGTATAATGCAGCTATCAGCCCACCTCCCGGAAGACTCCTGCCACTGGAGCTCCTGGGATATGTGGTGCGGAGCTGAAGTATAATGCGGCTATCGGCCCACCTCCCAGAAGACTCCTGCCACTGGAGCTCCTGGGATATGTGGTGTGGAGCTGAAGTATAATGCGGCTATCGGCCCAACTCCCGGAAGATTCCTGCCACTGGAGCTCCTGGGATATGTGGTGCGGAGCTGAAGTATAATGCGGCTTATCGGCCCACCTCCCAGAAGACTCCTGCCACCGGAGCTCCTGGGATATGTGGTGTGGAGCTGAAGTATAAT
>WMED01021100.1:1889-11994 GCA_019650415.1 Pipa parva
CCCAAACCCCCCCCAGTGTTACGCTATATCTACTGGATCCAAAAACTACATCTGCCCAGATACAACACACAAAGGGTAATTCAGGAACACTCAAACTTACCTTGCGATGCTTCTCTTCATTTCGCCGAATCGGGTAGGCGCTCACTGGTCTCCACTCGGAGATCAGCAAACGCTTTAAAGGTACTACGGCTCACCTCGTGACCACTCGAGTCGCCTCGCCGAGCCGAAGTACCTTCAAAGCTTTTTCTGATCTCCGCTTGCAGGAGACCAGGGAGCGCGTACCCGACTTGGCGAAGTGAAGTGAAGAGAAGCATCGCAAGATAAGTTTGAGCTTTCCTGATTTACTCCCACAGTGTCCCTCCTACTTATACCCAAATACAGTGAACAGCATCCTTCCTACTCATACCCAGATACAATGCACAGACTCCTTCCTACTCATGCCCAGATAAAAAGCACAGCATCCATCCTACTCATACCCAGATACAGTGCACAGTGTAACTCCTACTAATACTCATAAACAATGCTCAGCATCCCTCCTACTTATACCCTGATACAATGCACTGTGTCCCTCATAATTATACCCAGATACAATGCACAGGGTCCATCCTACTTATTCCAGCTACAATGCACTTATTCCCTTCTGCTCATACCCAGATACAATGCACAGCATCCCTCCTACTCATACCCAGATACAATGCACAGCTTCCCACCTCCTACTCATACCCAGATACAATGCACAGGTTCCCACCTCCTACTCATACCCAGATACAATGCACAGATTCCCACTTCCTACTCATAACCAAATACAATGCACAGCACCCTCCTACTTATACCCAGATACAATGGACAGGGGGAAAATTGGATCTCTCTGCTGCCGAAAAGCATCAAATACTGCATCGCCTTGGACAAGGTATGAAAAAATTAAATATTTAATGAAACGGTAAGTGTGATCATTGTACTGTGAAGAGATTTGTGGCTGATTCAGAGCACAGATGGAGTTATGTGGATTATTTATCGAATGAAGAGAGCAGCTGCTAAAATACTTTTACAAAGCAGCAAACAGGTATTTAAAGCCCTCAGGGTGTATGATCCTCTAGACTAGAGCAGCGGTTCTCAACCTAGTTGAAACCACAACCCCCCTGTGCTGACATCACACGGTGACGTTTGGTTCTGACATCATCGCATTGCGTGTCACAAGATGATGTTCAGACAATACGTTCGGGCCCAACATCACCACGCAGGAAATCTTATATAAAGGGACCTGCTCTCACTACTGGCTTCACAGCATGTTCGCGATCCCTGTGAGAGCATCATTCGACCCCCAAAGGGGTCGCAGCCCACAGGTTGAGAACCACTATAGAGGACTGTAGTTGAGCATAAAGCAACTATTCAGCTACCCCTAAGCACTGCTCACAAGCAGAAACTGTACAGTGGGCTGAAACATACATGAAGACTGATTTTGAAACAGTCTTTACCAATAAGTTTGTACAACCCTGCATGGTCCAGATGGATAGAGTGG
Organism: Pipa parva; assembly: GCA_019650415.1. NCBI lineage: Eukaryota > Metazoa > Chordata > Amphibia > Anura > Pipidae > Pipa > Pipa parva. The sequence continues at coordinate 3,409 of WMED01021100.1, forward strand.
TGGATGGATGGTAGATGGCCACCATGTCCCAACAAGGCTGTGACATCAGCAAGGAGGTTAGCAGAGTTATGTTTTGGGTGGAATCATGGGGAAAGAGCTTCTAGGCTCCATAGGGTCCCTGGAGGTGTGAGAATGACCTCTGTGAAGTATATAGAGTTTTTGACCACTTTCTTCTATGGTACAAAAAGAAGAACCGTGCCTTCCAGAGCAGAATCATCTTCATGCATGGCAATTCCCCATCTTACACTACAAAGAATACCTCCCAGTCATTGGCTGCTATGTGCAAAAAAGAAGAGAAGCTCATGGTGTGGACACCATCCTTCCCTGATCTCAGCCCTATTGAGAACCTTTGGAGTACCTCAAACACAAGATCTATGAGGGGTTAGGCACTTCTCATCAGCTCTGAAAGAGAAATTTAACCAGAAACTATCAAAAATCTCACTAGTCCAATGGAGGAAAGAACTGTGAAGGTGACATCAAAGACAAGGTCCTATATTATCGTGTAAACTAGGCCTGTTAAGATTTTTTTTGGTTGATTTTAGAAAATGTGACCATTTTGTGTTGAAAAGTCAACCAATGACCATTTCCAGTTCTTTAAAACCTATAAAATGTTTAGAAACTCTGTTGTGCATAATCATGTGGAACAGTGGATTTAGTGGATGTTTTCATTTGTGATAAAAAGGTTATCATAAGGTGGTCTGGCCAATCATACATTTCCTTACTGGATTTATTCTCTTGTAAAGGGGCCAGGGTTAGGGGGGTGTAATAAAACTGAAATCCTTGAGTCGTGGCCTTCTGACCTTCCTCCCCCTCTTCCCTTCCCGATTACAGTGAAAAAGTTTGATAACGGATTTGTACCCACTCCTTCAAGAATACCTGTGTTGATCTGGCCTCCTTCTCTCTGTCAATCCACAATTGTATACAAAGGAATCAATGTCCATTACGATGTACTTGTGTTCAGCAGATCCTCTTTACTTTTTCCATATGCATCTCACACATCACATGTAATTCTATCATGGCCCTGATCACTGTTAATGTCACACCTTGTTCTCTCTTTAAGCCTTTATCCGGCTCCAGGGGGTTGCTCACTCGGGGTAGCCTCTATTTCCTGAGGAGTTCACCTACATGGGCATCTCACAGCTCCCACTCCATCCCATTGGAGCTACTTCCATGTGTACTTTTCTAAACTCCACTCATCAGCCTTCTCTACAGCAAGACCACACAAAACAGCCCCTCCCCTCTCTGCTCTAGGGGACCTTTATGTCCTTTTTGGGGTATTACTCCTCCCCACAAATAGGAATAACTATGCTGTTCTTGAGGGGAACACTCCCACATATTCTTCACTAGATGGCGCTATTTTACCTCTCGCACACAGTTATCACGCATAAACCTCCCATGTCCCTGATGTACTCCTTGTATTACTCTAGTAAGGGTCACCACATTTTCCATACCCCCTTAAACTCTAACACAGGAGTCCTTCAAACTACGGCCCGTGGGCTGCATCCGCCCCCTATGGCCATTTACCCGGACCCCTGTCACCAGGACCGGGACTAGTGGTAGGCAGGGTGCTGAAGAATCTTGGTGATCACCCCTCCCCTTTTCCCTACCAACCTCATCCCCGGCCCAGCTCTGTCTGCTGTAAAGATTACTGTTACAACAACGCTCCTTCTCCCGTTGCATACTAATGATGCAATGACACATCATCAGGAAGCGGTGGAGGAGAAAGTGAGGAGTGCTGTAACACTAATCTACAGCAGACAGAGCCAAGCCGGGTACGAGGTAGGGACAGAAAAAGGGGGGGGGAGGGGGTAAGCAACAGGATAGCACCTCCCTCTTCAGAAGACATGGAGTAAGGAGGGGGTTGTGGGGAAATCAGCACAGTGTGGGAGGGGATTTGTGGGGCAGGCAGCAAAGTGTGGGAGGGGGGTTGTGGGGCAAGCAGCACAGTGTGAGAGGGGGTTTTGGGGCAGACAGCAAAGTGTATTTTAAATATTGTATTTGTCACTCCTTTTTTTTCTTTAAAGGAGAACTAAAGTAAAAAAAATAAGCATTAAAATACTTTACTTTATACTGAGCCGATTGATTACAGTCACAGCATGACAGTGTCTGACCTTTCGTATATACAAATCATGGCTTTGATGGTACAATAGGTTCTAAAACAGGTTAATAATATGCCAATGTTTTGAAATTATATTAGAGACTTCCCGATAGTTTGTACTGAAACGTGAAATGAAAGGCATATTGAATTTTATTAAGTCATTTTTATCAGAAACCGGCTTAGTATGCAATGTCTCAGCTCGTGATATTGTTTGTGCCCTCTCCATCGAGTATTTAATCAGATCAGTGTTTAGCTCTAAACCGATTTGCTAGTTCAATTGATTGTACTTGAATGTCCTCATCTTTAGAGCAATTTCTCTTAACTCTAAGGAATTGACTATAGGGTATACCTGAAATCCATTTTTTATAGTGTCCATTAGATGCATTTAATATGTTATTGACACCTGTGGGCTTCCTATAGAGTTTTGTTACTATTTTATTCCCATCATGAAAAAGTGTGAGGTCCAAAAAAAATAATCCCCATGGTGTTAGCTTGGTGTGTAAAATGTAAATTAAAATCATTATCATTAAGTTAATTAACAAATGTGTTGATCAGATCATTATCCCCATTCCATATGAAGAGTAGGTCATCTATGTACCTTACAAACAAAATGATATGCTCAACAAATGGGCAGCCATTCCAGATGTTTTCCTTCTCCCACTGAGACATACTGTATATAAGTTTGTGAAAGAGGGAGCGACCCTGCTGCCCATGGCCGTTCCCACTTTCTGAAGGTAGAATTCTCCATTAAACAATAAATAATTTTTTTGCAAAATAAACTCAATCCCCTTTAAAATGAATGAAATATGGTCGTTCTGTATTCTTTTATAATCTAACAGTCTGTTCTGTACAGATTGGATCCCACGTGAGTGTGGGATGCAAGTGTAGAGACTTGTCACATTGCATGTTATCCAACAGAAAGTAGACTTCCATTCTATACCAGACAAGATTTATTAAAGTAGTACTGTCTTTTAAGTGTGACCTCTGCGTCATTACAACTGGCTGAAGTTTAAAATCTATGAATTCAGCTAAATTGGCTGTAAGAGAGCCAATAATGGAGACTATAGGTCTACCCGGAGGATTATTGACACAACCTTAGGCAAGTGATAAAAGACAGGTATTTGTGGAGAACTATTGTAAAGGAAATTAACTCTTGTCTGTTTAGAATCTTTTTACTATCTGCTGTAGTTAAAAGTGCTTTAAGCTCTAGTGAAAACTTTTTTGTTGGTCCCTTTCTCAGCTTGTGATAAGTTGTAAAATCATCTAGAATTCTATTCGCTTCTTGAATATAATGAAACGCTGGCTTTTAAATCCCCCGCCAGCTGTAGGGGAGGGACTGGCTAAGCAACGACGCCTGTCACTCAAATGCACAACGCCAGCTGCCCGTGCATAGAGCACTTCTGAGCCTGGGCAGCTGAAGGAGAGGCAGATGCCGCTGGAACGCGGTTAAGGCATGTAACACCCCCCTTCTTTTCCCTGTTCCTACCTTCCTCCTCCGTTGCTCAGCTCTGTCTGCTGCAGAGCTGAAAACTGCAATGTTCCTCTCCCCAGCAGTGATTCAACTTCCTGCTGATCACAGGAAATTACATCATTGGTGGGGGCAGAAAAGCTCAGCTGTACAGCAGACAGAGCCGGGCCATGGAGATGGAATGTAGGTACAAGGAAAAAGAAGGGGGGTTTTCAGTTTGCTGTTCCTGGGTGTGTAATCTTTATCTTTGTTAGTCCTATTGTCTATGACCTTTGCCTGAATCTTGGCTCTGTCTATTTTCTGCAAGCCCTGACCTCTTGATACCGTATTCTGATTTTGCTCCTGTTCCACCTGCCCTGACCATTGCTACATCTTTGACTATTCTGTTCATCTTAGTACTCTCTAGCACCAGTGGACGGCAAATCTTAGGAGCCGCAACCTGGAGATCTCCTTGTAGCTAAGCCCAGTACCTCCTTGCGGGGATTTAAAGGTGAAGATCAGAGTTTTCTTAGACTCTGCGCCTTAGGGTTTGCCAGTGCCAAGTCCGCTGTGGGATGGGTTTTCTGTTTACCTCCTTCTCCTCAATCCTGTACTGGTTCCCGTCCTGACAGTCATAGGTATTCAGACCCTGTGCTGTGACACTCATATTTAACTCACATGTTGTTCATTTCCCTCTGATCCTCCTTGAGATGATTCTACTCCTTCATTGGAGTCCTGCTGTGTTTAATTAAACTGATTTAACTTGATTAGGAAAGGCACACACCTGTCTAAATAAGACCTCACAGCTCACAGTGCATGTCAGGGCACATGAGAATCATGAGGTCTAAGGAACTGCCCAAGGAGCTCAGAGACAGAATTGTGGCAAGGCACAGATCTGGCCAAGTTACAAAAGAATTTCTGCAGCACTAAAGGTTCCTAACAGCACAGTGGCCTCCATAATCCATAAATGGATGAATTTTGGGATGACCACAACTTTTCCTCAACCTGGCCATCTAGCCAAAATAAGAAATCATGGGAGAAGAGCCTTGGTGAGAGAGATAAAGAACAACCCCAAGATCACTGTGGCTGAGCTCCAGAGATGCAGTAGGGAGATGGGAGAAAGTTCCACAAAGTCAACTATCACTGCAGCCCTCCACCAGTTGGTGCTTTATGGCAGAGTGTGCTGACAGAAGCCTTTAGTGGAAGACATATGAAAGCCCTCATACAGTTTGCAAAAAAACACATGAAGGACTCCCTGACTATGAGAAATAAGATTCTCTGGTCTGATGAAATAAAGATTGAACTTTTTAGTGTTAATTCTAAATGGTGTGTGTGTGGAGGCAAGACAATGACCCTAAGCACACAGCTAAAATAACAAAGCGGTGGCTTCAGAACAACTCTGTGCCCATTCTTGACTGGCCCAGCCAGAGCCCTGACCTACTGTAATCCCAACTGAGCATCTCTGGAGAGACTTGAAAATGACTGTCCACCCACGTTCACCATCCAACCTTGTTTAATGAATTTGCAAAAATATCTACATTTCTGTTTTCTTTCCTTCAAGATGGGGTGGAGAGTGTACATTAATGAGCAAAAAAATGAACTTTTTTGATCTCACCAAATGGCTGCAATGAAACAAAGAGTGAAAAATATAAAGGGGTCTGAATGCTTTCTGTACCCACTGTAAGTCAAACGAATACCATCCTAAAATAAAGATCTCTTTGCTAGATTATGATTTCCATAAGGATAGCAGTGTGAGGCTGTTCCAGATCTAAAGTAGGATGATGAATAGAGTTTGTACTGCTGACAGTCTGCTGTCTTGTTTAAATAATGTAAATGAGTGTTGCAGATAAGCCAAGTGGGCACATTCACAGAATAATTAAGTAAAGAGTTTCTGTGTATTAAACTAGTTTAGAAGCTAGGTACTGGCAGATCCACTCTAGAGAACTGCGTAGCAGCTAGGTCGCCTGTCTGTGTCAGTCTGATAACCAGCTGGCATTTGGATTAGAGCAGAGGAAAATGAGCAAACTAAACTATGGAAGGGAACTGCTACTCGTGTACCTAAGCTACAACAGGCTGGGTTAATGGATACTCGTGTCCCGTTCATTATTTGTTTTCTAGCTACATATCCTATTTTTATACCACACGACTATTGTGGAATGGGCCCCTATTATATAATCCCATTAAAGTCACACACACCAAGATGGAACATTTTAATCAAGATCAAAGTTTATACATTGTAACGTTACAGTTATATTACAGTCAAGTTATGGTTGTGCGGACCTTGAGCTCTCTTTCCTCTTCTCAGATTTGTCCCTGAATGCTGGGAAAGGGGAAATTAGACTAATCACTGCCTCGTGCTTCCTTGGACCGTAATTTATGCTGGGACCACACTGGTGTTTTCAGCGATTGAGCAGGTACTACCCAGTGAAACATAGTGAACAGTTCCCATTTCCCAGCTGTACTCATCTAAACATAAAATGCCCTTGGGTCTAATGACCTCCTGCCAAGATTATCACTCCAGGGGGCAAAGACAGATATGGGAGCGGGCATGGTGGCAAACTCCAGTTTTCTCTAAGCTTTACTAGTACATAGCATGAGACTTAAAGCCATATGTCCAGATCATGGAAGTCAAACTTCCAGCACATCATCAAAACAGATTTAGGGTGAGACTGGCCCATAAAGACAGGTAAAGTCCCCAAAAGTAAAGTAAAAGCTTTATTAACTGTATTTATAAATCATAGAAACCACGTTCCATTATACTCCTCTGGTCAACTGGCAGAGATAGAGCCAGAGATTCAGAGCAAAAGCTTATGGGATTGTGGGAGGAGGCATGCAAATTTTCTCCTATTTATCCCAGCTGTGCATCCAGAGCTCTGGGTTTACTGGGGATTTAGACAGCCTGAGATTCAGAGTTTATGGGACTGTGGTCTCCTTTATATTGTAGAACACATACAGGCTTTATGAGTTTTTCCTGGGGTATTCAGTTCCCTGAGACCCTGGGAAAGGCTATGGGATGGGAGGAGCAGCTCATACGGAGATGCACAGAAATTCATTCTGGGAAAGTTCATAACTAGATTGGGAAAGTTTGTTTGGGAAAAGACCCCACTTGTGCATCCTGCTGTTGCCTTCTGACCTGTGTCCTGCTGTGGGTCTTGTACAGGGTCCACTGATGGTGAACCATGACGTGTAGAACCACCAGGGTGATGAAGAACACTCCCATGGGACAGCAAGCAATGAGTTTATCATATGAAGTGGCTGAAAGATATTAAAAAATGAGAGAAATAAGAATAACGCAACCAGAGGGGCCCTCCTACCTCAACAACTAATAGTGGAGAATCGGGAGTTACACAGGGGAGAGAAGTTACACATAAATAGAACTGTCACATTGCCCAGCACGTTATCCAGCCATACCCCCTCACCATCTGACTGGGAATGCTGGGTAACATAGTTATATATTACATGGGGGTGCAACAAACCCATAATTTTTGTAACATTGAAAAAAGCCACAGGCAAATATTTATATGCTGATTTTCCTCATCACACTTGGTCATCTTTCTGAAGGTAAAAGACACTGTGGGACATGAGGGTTGATGTATGAGATCTCTGATACCAATAAATCATTTAGGAGGTTATTCACTAAAGTCCAAATTGTTGCGTATAGCTGTGAATTCACCAGCTAAAGACAGTCGCAATAGCCTGCTAATGTTGCAGTCACGTCTTTACAATGGTAATATTGTCGCAGTTGCGATTTTATTTTGGGTAAATTGTAACATTAAAAATTTGTCACAACTTTACAATGGGGAAATTGTCACGGATTTGCTATGGAAATCTGCAGTTTGAGAATTTGACAGTGGAATTCTCACCTTAGTGAATAACCCCCTAAAAGTGCACCTGTCACCTCAAAACACTAATATTAATTTAGGTTGTACTAATGAAATAAACATTTTTGTAAATATATATGTATTTTTTTAAAAATGTACCTTTAAACAGCGTTTCTCTCTGTCATCTTCCCTGTCAGCCTGACTTTTCTTTACTGGGTCGGGTGATGATGATTGACATTATAGCTCCTCCAATCAGATCCCTGCTAGATTGTGATTTAAGGAATCTGATTGGAGGAGCTATAATGTTAATCATCATTTAGTCCCACCCACCCAACACTTGGGAAAGAAAAGTCAGGCTGACAGGGAATATGACAGAGAGAAACTCTGTATAATGGTACATTTTTTTAATATACTGTATATATATTTACAAAAACGTTTCCTTCATTCAGGGCCGGTTTTAGCTATGGGCAGTGTGGGTGACTGCCCAGGACGCAATCTATTTGAGGGCGCACGAGCGCCGTCCAAAAGGAGGGCAGAAGGGGGGTGCTGGTGTTGGTGGTCCAGGGGTCAAGGGGTGGTTCCCCCAGGGCGTCAGTCTAGCCAGAACCGCCTCTGCCTTCATTAATATAACCTAAATTAGTATTAGTTTTGAGGTGACAGGTGCACTTTAAATTCTCAGAACCACTGTGTTTGGGAGGACTTTGCTGACTGGAGACAAGGTTGTGACTTACTTAATATAGAAATGGCTATTTTAAAAGCTAAAATGCTTGCTAATTTTGCACTCATAAATCATTCATTATCATGAGGTAACGGTAAGAGTTTCCCAGGGGCTTGTGTTTTTTTCTCATTATTTATTGGTATAGAGAAACGTGCTGGGAACATGTTTATAACTTACTGTATTTGTTTATGATTAAGTGTAGAAATCATTCCTGTAATTCTGTGTACAGACGGGAATCAGTAGTTCTGTAATGAGGTCAGATCCAGTGAATGTGCTAGATTTCCTTTAACTACTTAAAAACACAAACCTAGGTCAACTTGCCCAGCCAGACACCCACATACTGGGCTTGGGTTTCAGCCAGACACCCAGGATGCTCGGGTTGGGTTTCAGCCAAACATCCGGATACTTGACTTGGGTTTTAGCCAGACACCCGGGATGCTCAGCTTGGGTTTCAGCCAGACACCCGGATACTTGGCTTGGGTTTCAGCCAGACACCCGGATA
>WMED01021101.1:0-11994 GCA_019650415.1 Pipa parva
GGATCCTGGTTCTTAGGGATCGTGAATAAAAGTATACACCGGACTCTGAATCCTGACAGCTTCAGAGCTCACTTCACTGAATGCTGAATTACCCCCTGACTCTTTGTGAAATTTATTAAACTAGGAAAGACCGCTCTGGATCTATCCTAGTTTACCAGGAGAAATCTCACATTGTTCTCGTGAGATTTCGATCCAAGTTTTTCAGAATTTTTGATGGAAAAGTAACCATGTACTAAAGTAAAGTATGGCTATCTTTTCAGAAAGAAAAAAAAAATCAAGATCGAAAAACTCGATCTTGAGAAATTTCTCAAGTACAATGTGGTCTTTCTGAGTTTAATAACTTTTGCCCAAATTTCTGTCTTAACCCAGTTCTCGATTAGCCATGCTAGAGCAGAGCAGAGCAGAGCAGAGCTGGGTAAGTCTGCTGTCAAGCTCAGCAGAGTGATGCTGGGGGCCCCCTTGGAGTCGGAGCTATGGGAAACTGACCTCCTGCCAACAAATGTGAAATAATTGATGTAACTTTTCTCCAGTGACAAGGCTGGTGGCAAAAATGATGCAAAATGATGCACAATGGTGACATGGATTCTTCTGATAACTGATACATATTGCAGGTATGTAGTCATTAATATAGAAAGAGATAGTTAGAATGTCATTGTCTTCTTTAAACAGATCCATGTGAACATGACATCACAGTGCTACAATACACCTACTCACTCCACTGCTACTGTTTGCCTGACAATGCTGAGTAATGACTATATGACAATTCGTCCCACTGCAGTGACAGTAAAGCTAAATAGTGAATATGTTCGATTCGCTCCACTACATTACTGGCAAAATGTTGTGCAGTTTGGTAAAGTCACTTTGGTAGACAAATTATTCTGATAAATAATTCTCAAAATGGTGAAATTATAAGTAAACTTGATTTCTTTGCTTTACTTACACTCCAAACTATACGAGAAATTAGCGGAGAAGCAGTTTCCTCTCCGAACGACCATGCAGATCATCTGCAATAATACATAAAATGTTATTTCTTACACAAACACTGTAAAGGTTCCTACCGTTAAAGGGCAGTTTGGCACAGAATTCCATCTGTTTATTTCACAGATGATATCTCCCTGTGTGTGGGCCTAATTAAATAACGTGTATGTGACCTGCCTCCTTGAATACACAAAATTACAGTTTTTGAGATGTGGCAAAAACACTCACACTAGTGCCATTTACTGCACTCTAACCTTTGCTTATTTCTAAGCAAATTGTGACAAATGTAGCATTTTTTTTTTAAAGATAGGTAAATGTTATTTGAAGCTAGGAAACATCTTGTCTTCATTATGGAAATAGTATTGAAAATACAATAAAAAATAAATATGTTTTACTTAAAGGGACATTTAACCCTCAATACAACCAAGGTTCATAATACATATACAGTATATGGAAAATGAATTTATATTGATAATAAATTTATACATTCCTATTGTAATCTCTCTTAGAAAAGTGAAATTGTAATTTGCAGTAATGCCTTAATAAAATGTATGCATTCATTGTTTATAAACAATTTCAATTATAGACATGGATAACTCAGCATAACCATTTTATACACATTAGTGGGGAGGTAAACCTTTGAGCTGGCTGACATGCTTTGTGAAAGGAAGGACTTAAGCACTGCAGTAATCAGAGGATTAGGACTTCCTTCCCATCCTTTGACCTGGTGCAGCGGGTTATGAAGGGCTGGGTAGGGACTGGATGTGTTAGACACAATTCCAGAGGTGCACACAAGTTTTAAAAGTTAAACACAATTTATTTAGCCATTGCATTGTTTTTAATGGAGTGACCCCCTTTCATGGGTGCTGGTATGCACCTTAAATATTTTTTTATTAGTTCTGCAGAAAACCTGCCACTGGATTCAAACCTGGGCTGGCTACAAATGAGTTTTAGTGAACCGAACCATCTCTAAGGCCAGGTGATTTTGAGAGCTGGAAAAAGTATCCAATTTTCCCTATGGGATAATCCACACAGGCTATTTGGTTTTGCACCATATGAGCCTAATTACAAACAGCTCAGCTAAAAAACAGCTACTGTGCAGGGGCTGTTCTACAAACATTCTGCTGAGGGGGCCTGTCTGGGGCCAAAGGTTTTGTCAAGGAGGCACATTCAATCCGGGGAAAAAGACAGATTCCAAATCTTATTTGATTCATTTCAAGCTGACAATAACGCCTGTTTTTATAGGCTGCTATTATAATTCATAAAGTTAGCGAATAACAAGAAGTATTACCTTGTAACAATACAATATTGTTCGTCGTGATATTCGTTCGTTGTAACTTCGGGCTTGTCTTTTATTACCATTAAGTGTCCGCTGTTTACAGTGGTACAACGCACTAAAGGATCCTATTACAATGTTGTGCCACGCGCATTGGTTCTGCCTTTTGCATGGGCGCAATATCAAAATATAACTAATAACTGTATAATCTTCATTCAGAAGGGGGATACAGGCGGGTCCAGACTCTGTTTTACAGGGGCACTGACCCTTGCTGGACCCACCCCAGAACCGCCCCTGCTAGTGTGACCCTGACCTTTATTCATTTTTTATAGTATGTTGGCATAGCTTCATATATATATACAGTATATTTAAATAAATACTATGAAACCATTTACTTTAAGAGGTTAAAGTGATGAACAAAAGGTCCCTCTGACAATGGACACTGGCTAAGGCGTTCATTAACGATTTTTGGGTATTATGGGATTTTTCCAGTAGACTTAGCAAAATATTCCTATCAAATGTTCAGTATCATAAAGGTTCACTGTCCTTTCATTTGGTACCATTACGTATGTGCTGTGTCACTGTTTCAGTATTACAGTCCTTGGAAATATTCCTTTTTTGATCTAGGTTTGCCGAGCGTATATATCAGTGTTTTTAAATAATCATTTGTGTCTCACATGCCGACCTGGAGATGACACGGATGGTAAATATTTACAGAAAGACAGAAATACTGCATTTTATGATTCATAGATGTCTAGCCGGCTTTCAACTTTTACATTTAATTAAAATTTTGCAATGTATTTAAGCAGTAGCCCTGGCAACACTGATTCAAAGAACCATATTTAATATATTTCCTAGTTAAAATAAAAATGTTATGCTACCAAAATTGGTTTCCAATGAATATCAAGAGAATTAGAGCAACCAATTAGTATTTCTTCCCCCGCAGGCATAAACCAGTTTTCAGCTGTAGTTCTGCCAACATCCTCATTAATACCGGTACTGCTTGTGTACTCACCCTGCTACATATGCACAATCTCAGATGTAAGATCTAGGTACCTCCTGCCTCAGAAGTAGCATTCATTGATCTTAGACTGAAAAAAAAAAAAAATTTGTGTACAAAGCTTTTGCGTGGTCGTGCTTATTTCAATAATCTCCTTCTAAACTTTGGCTTCCTCCTGGAATTCTTTAAAAAAAAAAAACTATCCACCACTGAGGCATTATGAGGAAAGGAGTTATTATTAGCTAACAAATTCATCGCATGCCATGTTTCCAAACAATCAATTAAAACAGCAACTGTAATGAGTTTTGATTAAATCTGTTTACAGGGATTGTGCTGTGCTCTCGTTAGCCTCAGAGATGGGCAGCGTAATTTGATCTGAAAAACCCCCCCCCATCTCAACTGTACCTATAATAGCAGCGTTATGGACTATGAAGAGACTATTTTTCTCTTTATTAGTCACATTTCATAGAGTTTTTCTACCAGAAGGTGGAAATACTGATCTGTGGGCCCTCCCCCAGGCCCCGGTGTATGATTCTGTGCCATTGGGACCAAAAAAAAAAATGAAATCTGGATGGCTGCTGGGTGCAGATGATTCTAGGGCAGCGGGTTCTCAATCTGTGGGTCGCGACCCCATTTGGGGTTGAATGATGATTTGCCTGGGGTCTCCTAAGACCATTGTTAATATAAGGATTAAATGGGGTTGCCCAATAATAATTAATAAATGGGGGTCGCCAAATCACGGGGAATTATGCTAAAGGGTCACGGCAATAGAAAGGTTGAGAACCACTGTTCTAGGGGGGTTGCAGTGGTCATAGCAGGAGTGGCTGGGGTCCCCACCTCAATTAAAACTGCTCTGACCCAGTTGTTACACTCCTGTCTTCCTATTCAAGATTCAGTATAAACTAAACTGCTCCACACCTTCCTTAGTGTCTACTTTGTGTCTATTTATCTGTTCATTGATGTGAATATGAATTGCTTTCATCAAATTCTGGATAGACAGACAAATATCTTCTACTTGACTTTTCTACTTTACTCTAATTATTTGACAAATAGAAAAAAAAATCATACTGAAAACCTCCTCATCAGCTAAAATTCATTTTTGCCTTTTATTTCTGCCTTTGGTGTCAGCAATAGAAAGTCAAGCCTAGTAGGGCTCCTCTTAACTTATATTTTTATAACGTTTCCTGTGGTGCACTCATAAACCTTCAAGATTTCTGGGGCTAATTCACGAAAGAGCAAAATCGCCTGCTGAAGTGAATTCAGGACACTCTGGCATGTTTTAACAGGAAAAAGAATTATTTATAGTAGAAATAAACGGTGGCTTCATCCCTTATTAAACCATTTGATCAGACAGATAAAAGTACAATTAAATGTTGAAACACTGAGATCTGATTCACTAGTAAGAAGTTAGGAAGGTTTGATCTTCCGATAAGCTTCCCTAACAGTACAAGGCATCCATTTTGCTATTTTAGACATGCCCCTCCCTTTCTCAAACTCTCACACACTTTAGGAAGACCTATGCCACAGACCTTAGTGTGTGAGTGCTTAAAACAGCAAAATGGATGCCTTGTATTGTCAGGGAAGCTCATAACTTCTTAATGATGAGTCTAATGGTGTTCTTATCTGTCAGACCTATCCATTTAATAAACAATTATGTTTCCTAAGCCCTTTCTGATTTGTTAACTGTGTATTGACCTTGGCCTGTCTGACTATCCTAGATTCCCTAGTTTTCTGACCTTTGGCTTTATTTAACTTTGCTTCTGATTGATCTCTTGGTTTGACCCTATTTTTTTGTGGACCTTCTCTTTTGCTGGTTCACATAACCTTGACCATTACTAGCTTCACTCTCTTACATCATCAAAAAATTAACACTCCTTAAGTAACTAAATAATTCTAAAATCCTAATGGAAAGAGACCTAGAGGGCAGCAAAGATATGATTGTAAGGGAAAAATAAATAACTTTGGTGTATCTGGGTTACAAAAGTGACAGCAGCATGTAATGACAGTCATTTGTCTTTATTGTGTGCAGAATATTCCGTATTTTATTCTCTTCTTCCTAACAGTAGTTTTGGGAAATTAAAAAAATAGAAAAAACCCACCAACGCTCGCTCAAACATTAATATAGACGATTGAGAGCTGTTTAACAGTATCTTAAAAGTTTAGTACCTTTATTAAACAGCTTTTAGGCAAATTGAATAACTTGTGTTATGTTTGCTTTTAAAATAAGTTCTAGCATTTCACTAGTAATGTTCAAAGCACTGAATGTAAATATTAAAGATTGTTAAGGCGAGGGAAATACTTGCCGTTCCGACTCCTTCTTTCCAGCGCAACCTCCTGCTTCAAGAAATACTGATTTTCTTTCCTTATCTTGTAGCACTGCAATCCTCTTCACTTCCTTCTTCCTCTTCAACATTGGTTTTTTTTCTTTCTTCTGAGCATATTCAAACCACTTATTAGCAGGCATAGGGGGGAATTCAGGATAGTCCGAAGTGAGGTGCGGAGTGTTCACCTCACTTCGGACTAACTGAGATGCGCTCGCTGATGTCCTGCACGCGGACATCAGCGAGCGCATTAAAAGGGATTACAGTCTCGGTGAGGCAACTCTTTTGCTCTCGCCGAGACTGGAATCCCTTTAAAGCGCTCACTGATGTCCGCGTGCACGACATCAGCGAGCGCATATCAGTCAGTCCGAAGTGAGGCACACCCTCCGCACCTCACTTTGGACTATCCTGAATTCCCCCATAGAGAAAAAAAAATGTCATCATACATTTTTTTTTTACCATAATTAATTGTACATACCTGTACACACATTTAACTGGGCCTTCTTTTTTCCTTTTAATTCTAAAAAATAAGTATAATAAAATAGAACAAAATGACAGAAATTCAATTTAAAACTTACTCAATCCACATGTTATTGTTTTTTGTTATGAGAAAACTGACAATTGTATGTGTTCAAGCCCACTAAAACGACGCAACAGCAAGAAACTAGTGACACGACAGCATGAAAAAGATCTGTTCATGCAAACGCTAGACTTTTCAATGAACGCAAAAGGAATCTTCATCATTTATTGATTATAGTGTAAACCATCAAAAAAAGCAAAAATAAACTGAACAATCGTATCGTGGAGAAAAAATAAAAGTTGTCAGTTTCATTGCAATTAAAAATCCCATGGCGCAACTTATTCTTATTTCTGGCTAAAAACTGACAAACAGTAGAATTGTCATAGTTCAAATTGTTAACTCTAAAAAATTAGCCTATAAAATAAATTTTTATACTTTTTTTTTACACGGGAAATTTTAAAAGGCAACACGAGAATCAACTAATGCATTATATGCAGGAACATTGTCTTTGGAGATGTATTTCTTCAGTTAAGTGTTGACGGCCAGAGGAGATCAATACTGCCGCCCATTCACGGTGCATGAAGAAAATACTGTAATGTACTCAAAGTGCCAAACAACACATTCTGCGGAATTAGGAAATTACTGGTTGGTGACTTCAGCTCTTGCTTTAAATTGACATTGTGATTAAGCTCCGACAAGATACTAGAGGCAGAGCACATGCTTTAGGAAATTCCAGACAACTGCAGAGCACAGCATCTGGTATTAGCAAAATGAACCCTTTAGAAAAGATCAGCTTCTCACAGTTACTGTATCCAAACTATTGTATTTGCCGTTCTTCAGGCAAGTATGTGGCTTATAAAGATTTACATCAGAAACCATGGGTTGTCTCCTAGCAAAGTGACATATAATGGGCCTCATTCTCAAAAGTCTGAATAGTCGCATAAAGCTATGGATCTATTTGCCCCTCCCCATGTTCTCTTATTGACTAAACTCTGCAAAGTGGTGAATATGTGACCAATTCGGGTGACTACGATAGTCTCAATCTTACTGAGCTCTTTGCATTACTTTGCATGTGCACAATTGACTAAGCAGAGGAGTGTGTTGAAGGTGTGAATGTGACTAGATGTACTGCTCCAAATTCTCCTGTTTGACTTCACCACTTCAGACTGGCAAATAGGGGGGGTTGATGGCAGGGCTCCAGTGTTATGTAAGGCGACTATTCACTCAAAAGTGACAATGGCAACTGTGACTAGGTGACAACATGACCTAGGGACAATGTGACATAGAAATTCTGCCATAGAATACAGTTAGTGGGACAGTGTGAGGCTGACGTTACTGCCTTTCACTTATCCAGTTCTCCTCACTCCACATGACTTCTCATCCTACTTCTTTCTGACTATGCCATACTACATATCCAACAGCTATCATCGTTGTCTGCCTGTTTGACAAGTGAATTCTCCACTTAGTGAAAAGAGACGAATGAATTTGCGACTATTTTCAACTCAAATTGTAGCAAGATGAATTCACCCTTTTGAAAATGAGGCCTATAGTGTTCCCCGCATAACAGCCATTTAAATGATGTTCTAGTTCCCGGGTACTGGCATGTTCTAGCCACAGAGTACATTATAGTTTAATATCTTATTTTTATTTCCCTATAATTCAGGGCCTGCAGAGGGGATTACAGTTATGAAAAAAAATACACCAGAATAGACTATAAAGAAGGTGGCATGGATTTATGTGGGAAAACAGAAAGGCATAGGGAGAAGGGGTTAAGGAGGTTTCTGGGTAGGGGCAGTGACAGAGCAGACAGCGGGCAGCATTGCACCCTTCCCTTGGTAAAGGAAACATATTGGCCTTGTGAATGCATTTCTACTGAACAGAGAGTCCTTACATAGTGAGGAAAGTTATTTTAATATTGTTAAATGTAAACAGGCAAGTGATAAAGTGGTAGAGGGAGTATATGTGGCACTAAGGTTTCTTGCAGTGGCATAAATCCTGCTATGTTTGTTTGCTTTGCAATGTTTTATTGATGAGCTGTTTTAATTGGATTCTGGGCCTGGGATTTAAAGGTGACTGAAGAGCATGGGAGGGAGGGTCACTCCCGCAATACATGCCGGGTTTTCATTGGGTGTAACAGAGACACAGGTGATGCTTAATAAAAGAGGGAGAAGGATGCAGAGGCCTGTGGGCTGAGAGGTTAAACCTGGAAAGAAATGTCCGCTGAGTATCTTTGAGCCTGCCGTTTGGGTAGGATCCCTGGCTGCTTGTTTTTTCTCTGATGAACTGTTTTTGCTTATGTTGCTGAAGAAAGCCTGTTTATTTTTGCTAATCTGTATTTGCAGCGTGAAGCCTGTTTCTGCCTGCTGAAGAAAGATGTTAAAGAACTAGACTGCTGTTAAATGTATATGTGACCAGGTCTGCCTAATTATATAGCCTGCACACCCCAGGCTACAGCGCATATATCATTAGAAAGTTCATTTACATTGCAGCTAAAGTGTGGTGAATGGGGAATGCTTGCCATTATGGGGTGGGGTGGGGTGAGATGCAGGATGCAATTTGGACATTACTTGGGCAAGGTCCAGAGGTTGGTGTGGATTTTGCTGCCCTGCTACTACTTGCCCAGTCTTAGTGGTTAAGGTATGGTGACACAGGGGGGCAGTGGTTTGTTTTACAAAAGGACTGGGAAAGTATTTAAAGTTAAATTGTTTGTTATTACTGTTGAATAAAGCCCCATCTCTTGGAGTTATGTGTTGCTTATTGGGGTAAATATACAAAGGGTTGAATGAAAGATGTATCACAGTGGGCACTATGCACACTACAAAAGGCATTTTGGATACAAACACTATGCTTTTAGATTAGTGAAGGGGGCAGGCTAATGGAACTCCATAGACATAAACATACATAGTTATTAATGCCTACCAGGCTACCTTTAAATATCCATGAGTTCTATGACTGTCTTCCTAATCTGTCTGAACAAGAAAAATGTATTTGAAATTCCACATATCTACCTGCTTCTGAATTGTGGGGAATTATTATTATTATTATTGTATATCAGCAGTTTGTAGAGTAGAATGTGCACACACGCACATGTAGAGTAGATACTGTATATAACCTTTTTTTTTAATAGACCATTACTGCAGGTTACAGAACAACGTTTCAGGGGTATAGTCCTCCCTTCGTCAGGTTCCTTCAACCTTTTGGAGTTATTGTATATCACACTAGGACACTAGAATTTAGCAGCCCTTTAAACTATAGGACAAAAGCACTTTTTCCCATGTTGTATCATGTACCTGACATGGTTTGAATGACAAAGCCACCATCTTGGCTGTCTATTTACAATGTTGTTGCACTGAATGGTAACCTCCTGTGTGAACATGCTTAGCTATATTGCAATATATAGTTGCGTAAAGGTCAGAACTTGCAGCCAATTCACGATCTTCATGTATTCATCAAACTCTGCAATGTGGCAAACTTGCAACCAATTGGGATGATAAAGATGGTCATGAACTTATGAAACTCTTTGCATCACTTTGGGGGCACAGGTATTTTGCGCTTCGAATTTTTCACTTTCTTGAATAAGCCCCATTATATAGTGTCTAATTCATAGCAATATGCTGCCTGTCACATTCTCTTGTCTGCTATTAATAACAAGACAAAATGATTTGTAGAATCTTGGACACTTATCATTATTTCAAACTTTTCCTTTGGCAAGAAATAGCTGAATTGGCAGTTAGATGTCATCTTGTATGAGGCAATATGGGACATTCATATATTATAAATGACTGGGTGATTTTAAAGTTGTGATGTTATTTACTCTCGATTCTCCTCTCTGAAATGGCCCAAAGCGAATATTGCATCTAAGCTTGTCCTATTTTTACCTGACACTTTCTGGTTTGTGCTCATTTAATTCTCATTCCAAAACCTTGCAAAGGATATTGCATTTTGAGAGCTGCTGGTCATTTAAAACATCTGGGGAAAAAAGTCCTGGATAGCACCATCAAAACTGCTTTGCTTAGCTAAAAATGTAGTGAATAATGACCCGGAAAGTTGTTTGTAACTCCAGTCGCCGAATAAAGAAAAACTAAGAAAAGTAATATTAAAGTGAAACTATTGCCTCTGAATAAATATGCCTAACATGTTGATGAGGATTGATCTACATTTATAACTGAAATAGTTTATAAACATTGCAAAGATTTTAGAAAAAAGATTTCATAAAGTAGTATTGTAACTGTGCTGATTAGAATGTTTATTGCACCTGCACTTGGTAGAACAGACACAATTCAGCATTCAGCGAAGTGAGCTCTGAATCCTTCAGCTCACTTCGCAAATGGTATTATGCGCTCGCTGATGTCCTGCACACGGCCATCATTGAGCGCATTAAAGGGATTCCCATCTCGGCGAGACCAAAAGAGTTGCTGAAGGATTCGGAGCTCACTTCGCTGAATGGTGAATTTCCCCCACAATGCAATGTCCAATCAGAACTGAGCAAATGGAGGGGGCAGGGTCACTTAAAAGATAAACTAAAGAGGGCAACTATTGCTTGATCGCTAATGCACCTGCAGCCTGGATCAATGCTTTCAAATGTTTAAATTCTCCTTTTAAGAGTACCAAGGCGTAGAGTTCATCATGGTTTCCATGTTAGATACTTAATATCAGATTTTATTAATGTGTATATGAGCAGAAGGATCAAAGCTTCAGAGGCTGCCATTTTGAATACTTAATGTCATGCCAGATGCTGTTTGGAGAAGCTTTAGGGGATTAAATGGCAGCAATGTCAGGTTTGACTCCCCCCTCACCAGGAAGCGTGTGCTATTGAGTTTAGAACAAAGGTAGAGATGTGTTGGGCAGGTGCACAAACATGCTGTGTCTGGGGCTCAGGTGAGCGAAAGGAATATGCTACTGTTGTGTCGGCCTTCTATTGCATAAGCCAGTAAAAATGTAGAAGTAAACAACCTACACACTTTCACTTTAAAGTAGGAATTGTGGGTAGTCCAGCTTTCTAACATTCTCACTAGGCTTTAAAGGCCCATTACAGCATAATTAATATTTTATATATACATACAGTATATATATATATACACACACACACACACACACATATATATATATATATACAGTATATATAATGTATATATTTTTTTATTCACTAAGCTAATTGTTTAATTCTGATGAAGCTGTAAAGCAGTACTGTAAAATTTCAGAATTTTAAATTGATATTGGTTCAGCAATGGAGGGAGAATACTTAGGCATTTGTAATAGATGGACAAGGTGGAAAATGACAAAGATGAAATAATGGGGGAGGCTAAATAATTCCAATAACTTACAATTACTCTTAGGCTGAAATTTCGCCCTATTTGATTCATACTGTAGCTCTACTTTTCACCAATACTGCTAAACTTTTCAATTTCACACGTTTATAAAGTGCCACTAAAAAATACTGGCGATATCGGTAAAGATTGATATCAATAAATATTGAATCTGTTGAGGCACACTTTGCACCGTTTTCAGCGCAGTTCAGTGCATGCCGACATTGACTGTCATTTTCTGCAGATAAAAATAATAAATGGAATAATGGCTTTTCACCATCCTAAATCAGGAAAAGAGTTTATAGTGAAAACATGATGGAACAGCTTTATAAGTCCGTGAAAATGGCAATAACTGCATCTTAAAGATATTTTACCACCTTAGATTTTTTTTTTTTTCTTAGAAATATCCATCTTAAAGTACTGTAATTTTGAAGGAGAAAAAAGGCAAGTAAAAATAGTTTTAGTACTGGTAACATTATATTCAGAGAACAAATGTAATCATTACATTCAGCCTGGAAACTGTAGGCAGTGCCGGTTCTGGCCTTATTGGTGCCCTAGGCCAACTCCCACCCTACGTCCCCCCTGCCTTGCGC
>WMED01021102.1:0-11993 GCA_019650415.1 Pipa parva
TCTTCAGCAAAGCAATTCACATGACCAATACCAGCGACATCACATGAAAAGAAAATTGCTTAATAAGTACCAAGATTATACTCACAATCGGTATATCTTTAAAACAAACGCTCATTAAAACATTAGAAGGTTCTCAATCATAATGACAGGTGCCAGTCCAGTCCTACGCGTTTCGTTGCTGTGCAGCAACTTCCTCAGGGACAATCAGCAATATCTATGGGAGCTAGTAGTCCCTTAATTTGCCTTTTACACAAGATTTGTGTCTACCAAGGAGAGCTGTGATTATTACTGATTTATATAGCACCAACACCTTCTGTAAAGCTGAAGATAGCTAAATACAAAGTAATATATTACATAACTTAGACTTTAACACTCTAGGTATGAAGAAGCAATTAGAATGACAATCTTACAAGCAAGAGAATACAGATTAAGTAAACACTTTGTAGCTACCTACAATACATAAGATCAGGAAGGACATATATTCTCCATACAGATGATGTACTGGTAGTTAAGCACATTTATTTATTGCCTGTGCTACATGTAGCTGTTAAACATTTCTGTCTGCGGTAGATACCTTGCATCCCTACCAGAACAAGGAATGATGTTATTGACTATTTCCAGTCATTTTGTGAAAAGGTTCTATCTTGAAGATTGTGGATCATACATGGTCATTGCCTTTATTATTTTGCTGTAACAATGCTACCTGAAGTTGACCTGCAGTTTTTCCTCTTCCAATCCTTATTGCAAGCATAAACTGTGAATATCCAGAGCCTACATTTCCTTGGGACTTTTTGTAGACCTTTTATTGTTATTTTTATTCCCCGCTTTCACCACAGATGATTTGCTTTGTCTTGAAATGTAAGAAAACTGTTTTACTAACCGCTCTATCCCCAGCAGATTGTGTTCCGGGTGCTCTTGAAATGTGCCACAAAATACCCTGAAGGAAAAGTCTGGGTTTCTAAAACTTGAAATAGACATATACAGACTTGAGAAGTTGATGGATTTCACCAGAAGACTGTGGGTTTGTAAAGCAAATGCCAGGTCTCTGGGGAAACTCTCAAGTTCTTTAGCCCAATGTAAAATAAGTAGGTCCATTCACCCCCTCCTACCCAAACCACTCATATTTAATGCCCTAAATCAACCAAATTGGCTCCAAATTGTGCATATCTGCCCACTCGATGACGTGATTTACTCTGGGGCACAAAGCTCCTAGAGGTTTCCAGCCATGGACATATGGCTTGAAAAAATGATACTGTACTCTTGTTGTAATTCAAGTCTGGGATTATTATGATTGATTTATATGTCACCAACATCTTCTGCAACACAGTATATAGTAAGGATAACACGCAATATAACATTACATGGTATAAATACTTACCATAGCCTGATACAGTGTAAAACACCAATAGTAATGATGAAGCTTATAATCTAAGTGGAATCTATACTGATTTATTGTGGGGGGTGCTCAGATGTGCTGCAGGACCCTCGATGCAGCACATCTACTGCATATATAAGACAGTTCAGTACAAATGATTGTATAACCTATTATTGAAAGATTAATCCATTTCAAATATTTCTTGCCTGCACTAGATATTTATATCCTGTGGTGCTGTTTATTGTCTTATTAAAAATTAATTGGCAAAACAAGCGAATAGTGCTTATATGTGGCAGTACTAGCAAAGCCAAATTTAAAGTATAATTATTCTTCAGTAAGGCTGGAGTCAAGCAGAATGCATTTTATCAGCTAAAATGTAATAGAGATGGAGTCCTGGATTTCTTGAAGCGCTAAGTGGAAAAACAATAAATGCATTTTCTTATACAATTCATATGCCCTTCTTTTTTCTAATTCAATCCAAGCATTTAAAGGACCAGTAACGCCAAGAAAAATCCAGTTTTGATTAGCGTGGCAGTTATCCAGATACATAACTTTTTAAATGTCATCTGTGAAGTAGAATTCATAAATTTTTTTGCTTTCTATCTTTATCTTTACTGGGAGCAGCCATGTTGTTAACCATTTTGTATGGTGTTTTAGATAATACATATTCAGAAAGCACCCCCAAAAGGCAAATAATACCATAAAAGCAGTTTTGAATTAGCTTGGTAGTTATTCAAATACATCACTTTTTAAATATGTTATCTTTGAAGTAGAATTCATTAATCCTTTTGCTTGCAGTTTGTTTTTATCATTACTGATAGCAGCTATGTTGTTAGACTGCACCCAGTCTCATTCTTTAGTGGTTCTTTAGATAATACAAAGCCCAAAATCTCAATTTTTAAAATTAATTATCTTGTTTTATAGATATAATTTAGATTTTTGGAAGAACAGGTTGAATATATAGTAAGTATTAATACATTTGAGGCATTTTGTCATTGTTCTTTTTAAATGCGTGTTTCTGTGAACTGGACATAATAACCCACCTATCTCCTCCAGCCCTCAAATTGGTGGTATTTTATTTTACACTGATCTACTGCAAGTAGATTCAGTTAAAGAATTAACTGACAACTCATTTTCAGCTGAAGGATTTATTCTGTATTCTGATTATTTCAGTTCTCTATACGGATTTTTATTCTTGAATAATTATGTCTTCCAAACAGTAAGTTGATTTTATAAAAATATTCCTCTACAATTTACTAAACATATGCAAACAGTTTTGTTCAGTTTGCCATTAGAAATCACTACCACCACCACCCCCCTCCCCACAAGCTGACAAATGGGGCTCCCAATATGATTTTATACGGTTATTTAAACAAAAAATGCCAAGTTACACTGCTCAATGCCCTTTTAGGCCCTCAGATTCATAGGACAATACTCTGAGGCCTAAATATGTCTAGATTTCCGGGTCCTTCTGGTTTGTTGAGCTGTTGCCCCCATCCCCACAGTACCTCCTGTATCCTCCATTGATGGTCCTGGGTTCAGGGCCTGAGATTACAGTTGAATACACAATGTTACAGGTGCATAGTAGGCTGATCCTTCCAGATAATTAGTGTAGGACTGACCCAACTAGGACATAAGGAAATCTACTGGTTTGCTCAGGACAAAGTTAGCCCTCTTGGAGCTTCAAACTCTTTTTTTATAGATAATGAAATTCCTTGTAAGCCTACTCGTATTTCTTTTATATAGTGTGACAGAAAGGAGAGTCAAACTAGTTTGTTGTCAGGTTTCTAATGGGAGCCAGGTAAATAAATAATATAATTGGCATGAGATGGTTGCTGGTTATAAAAATGTACCCTTGGCTTGTTTTAAAATGGTCTGGTAATATTCATCCAAGTAAATCTGTGAGCTGGCTAGTGCAAACCTGTTTTAATACACAGTGAATATTAATTTATTATACAGCTAGCTGCTAAGCACCTGGATATACTATTACTGTACATATAGTCCTTTGTATTTATTTCTGGAAATGAAAACAGTGATGCAATGTTTATAGAGTCATATCTTTCTTCTTTTTTTTTATTTGAAATAAGACATTTACTCCCTTTTTGGGGTTGTGTGTGTGTGTATGTATGTATATATATATATATATATATATATATATATATATATATATATATATACTGTATATATACAGTATATATATGGAATACACTAACTGAAGACCGTTTTAATTTATTTTAGCAAAACATCATCGTGCTGACAAAGTCCTGCTAAAAAAATTAGAAAACTGATTCAGCAAGTCCTTGTATGTAGTAGGTCATATTTGCTTTCTGCTTTGCAGCAAAGCATTAAACTTTCAATGGTAGAGTTCACTGATTTGGGGAATTCGTATATATATATATACTATAATGCTCACAGTACCTGACTGAAAGCAATTTTTAGGCTCTTTTAGAAGACTTTTCCAAATAAAATATCATCCTAAATCTTAAAAGGCAGCAATTAGATAACTTGCCTAAATGCCAAAAAAAGTGCTTCATTGGCATTTGAGAAAGTTATTTAATTGCTTCTTCTTGCAAAAAGCGTTTTGTTTTCCAAAGAATTCTGTTATGTTAGTGTTTTTGCCAACACCTGCTTACGTTAACGTGTTGTGGGTGAAAGAACAAATGGGAATGAAAGTGAAATGCAACAGAAAAGACAAAGCTTAACAAGAAGCCATGCAAAAAGATAAATGACGTTGAGATTCTGCTTTCGCACCTTGATAAATACCCGCTAAAAGTTTCTAAAACCTAGCGTTTGGACACACAAGCTGCATGCCTTCCACTCTGTAACAGAGTTATATAATGTCAGTAGAACACGTGGAATTCCGTTACTGATCTACCTGAACTGCAGTGTAGAAAATACTCCCAACTGGATCCCAGAGAAACTATGCATATCTGTGATGTGGCAAGTGGTGATATAGGCCTACAGTCTAACTGTGCTGCAGGAGTGGTTCTTACAGTTTTACCCAACAACTAGCTAACCCACCCACCACCAGTTATTGCCTTTATTGTAGACGCCATGAGATTCGTTCTGCTGAGAGTGTGACGTTTTACTGGTTGATTTAAAATAAGAAATTCACCTTGAACAACATATATGCTCTATTTAGTAAAAGTTCACTTTTGCTGGTTTAAGTTGAACCCAACCGTGGTTTTATTTTTTTATCTTCTCTATGCAATATGCACAATTTTAAGCTAACCCACAGGCTAGATTCCCTAGCAAGTGTCAGGTTGTGAAGAATAGGAGTCGTTTATACAAACAAATACCATTTTAAGCACATTCATGTGCAAGGAGAGAAGCTTTTCTTTTAGCCTTTCAGTGTAATACATGCAGAGCATAAAAATAGGAAAAGTGTAGAAAAAAATGTTAAGGTTAATAAATTGGCGAATGGCTTGTATAAATAGTGCAGTAGAGTGAGACCGAGCTTCTAGTTACCGTCAAGCCATAGACACTGACAGACAGATTTTTAGAGACCCTGTGGAGTACAGCTGCTCATAGAAAATAAAAGCAAGATAATCCGGTAAATACAGGCGGAAAGCAAAATAAAGCTTTAATACAACATGAAAGTTTCTGTCTTTTTAGCCCCGTATGAGACGACCGGTGGCATAATAATAATATTAATCATTTTGTGGCCTTGAGAAATAATTTCTAGGGGAGTTAAAGACAGCGTTCATTTTCCCAGTTATGGGATTTTCCAAATCCTTTATTTTATGGCCATTCTTTTGTAATTCTAATTAGACTTTAAAAAAAAAAAACTTTGTTCAAAAGGCATCTGGGATTTAGTTCTTGTGCAATAAATGTTCTTATTCAATTTAAAGGTGTTTTATTTCTTTCATTTTAAAGGGGAATGATAAGGACGGGGTTTTAAATTTACCTACAGATCCTAATCAGTTAAACTAACCCATTTAGTGAACTGGGAATAGGAAAAAAAATCAGATTTGTTCACAAAAATGAAAAAGATTTTAATATGGAAAGTAAAGGCAGGTATAGATGTTTGGATGTGGGTTTTGGGCTATTAATTTGATTTCATCCACAGCACCCAAATTTGGCTGCTGATTTCAGACAATCATCTGAATGATTGTGTTACTCATTGTGGAAGTGGCTTACAGTCTATATGATAAAGACGCTGCTGTAATTTTGTGTTTTGCTCAGGATCGCCATTCAAACCAGTTTACACAGAACAATAGCTAACTGCAAATATTCGTATGTCAAAAGATGAATCATTCCATATATACCTAACCAAAGATTCATGAGGGGGTTATTCACTAAAGTCTGAATTGTTGCATATAGGTGTGAATTCGCCAGTTAAAGACAGTCTCAACAGACTACTGTCGCATTTGTATCTTTATAATGAGAATATTGTCACAGTTGCAACTTTACAAAGGAAAATTGTTGCAGTCGCGACTTTACAATGGGGAAATTGTTGCAGTTGCGGATTTGCTATGAGAATCTGCTGTTTGGGAATTTGACAGTCGAATTTGCACCTTAGTGAATAACCCCCTTCAGGCT
This sequence comes from Pipa parva, assembly GCA_019650415.1. Taxonomy (NCBI): domain Eukaryota; kingdom Metazoa; phylum Chordata; class Amphibia; order Anura; family Pipidae; genus Pipa; species Pipa parva. The sequence continues at coordinate 5,918 of WMED01021102.1, forward strand.
TGGTTTGGTATCTTATATATTCTTATATTAATCTTATATTTTCTGTGGTAAAATTTGGATTTGCCCAAATGTAAAGATTAATTACGTTTTTAGAACAAAACACACATACCATTAGCAGAATATGGTTATTGCCATTGTCCGAAAACACACATTTCTGTGAGAAATTCTTAAATGACAAACTGAATAGTCCAGTATGTTCAAGAGATGTACTAAGCAGTTATTGGCTTTGAAAATAACAATGATGTATAAATAATGAATATTTGTTACAAACAGATATTTTTATTTTGTCTAATCTGGAAAATCTGCTAGTACTCTTCTTAACATTAAGGTAGCATATTAAAGTATAAATTCAGCGTTGGGCAAAGTGGGTACATTTATATTTTTACTTGGAATTTGCATTCAACATACCAAGGTTCAGTAACACAACTTTCCATGATCGTACATTTTTGTCACAGGAACTTGAATATATTTACGGTCTCTATTGTAGTTTCTTTTTTTTTTGTTAAGTGTTACTGCTCTTGCTCACAGGCAGGGACAGTTATAGGGGATGCAAATTGAGCAATTGCCCAGGGCTCCCATTACCTACAAGGGGGCACTGATGCACCCAGACCCATCATTTTCACTTATTTTTTAAATCTGTTTTGCTTAAAGCAAGCAAAAAGCTTGTGTGCTTAAAATATGTTAACAGTTCTCAATATCAGATAACACTGTGATTATATTGAGATCTATGTATTAACCAAGGAGGTCTGAACACACATTGTATCTGTCTATACAACTTCTACTTATAATGAACATTATAATTATCATAACAAAATTATAATTTGGGCATGATCATCAAGCTCAACCTGGGAACCTTCCAGTGAACTGCCTTTTCAGGAAGGCTAAAACTCAGCTTTGAAACTTCCCAATTAGTATTAACAAACAGACTTGTTCTTACTATAAGCCCGGTGATGTCTAATCATTTGCATTAAGGTTACTTTCCTTCTGTTACATGATTTGCAGTTTTCATCCATCTCTCTTAAAACAATAAATTGTATTTTTTTCATGGCAACTTTTTTGTAGTAAAGGGAGAACTTTTTCCTCCTCTGTTTATGAAACTACTGCTTTCTTCAAAAGGAGTTACCTCTAGCTTCCATAGTATCTACATAGTACAGGCTCTCAGTTTCGTAGGAACCAGCAGATTTTCTCAAATGTAACAAAAACGTCCATTTGTATTCCTGTATTTACACGTTTCTCTTATCTCTAGCACTGTGTCAATAAGTGAAACAGGTGAAAAGAGGTAAACATTGTTTTGTTTAGAGTTCCATAGACTGCGATACACTGTGGGGCTAAATCTTTCTTTTGAAAAGCCAGGATCTACTGTGTTGGTAAAGAACAAGTGGGCAAAATATTCCCTATGCAAGAGCTCAAAGTACAATAACTTCTTATTCAGAAGTGTAGAAAATTCAGTTTTTTTTTTGTTTGTTTTTTAGCAATAACTTATTTTACTAAACATAATACTAAGTACAAACGTAGACATGTTATGGTAGTATCCCTTTCAGAACTTAACTAAAAATATCAATAAGCATTTAATGGTCAGAGTAGTTGATCCACTTATAGCAGCGGTTCTCAACCTTTTTGAGACCGCGACCCCCGCTGACGTTTCGGCCGAACGTCATCACATACGCGTGTCACGTGGTGACGTTCCGCCGAAACGTCACTAAGGTGCGAATTCGACTGTCGAATTCTCAAACAGCAGATTCCCATAGCAAATCCGCAACAATTTCCCCATTGTAAAGTCGCAACAAGTTTTAAAGTTAATATTGCAACAATTTTCTCATAATAAAGTCGCGACTGCAACAATATTCTCATTATAAAGACAAGACTGTGACAGTAGCAGCCTGTTGCGACTGTCTTTATCTGGTGAATACGCACCTATATGCAACAATTTGGACTTTATGAATAACCCCCTAAAAGTGGTATTCATCAGCAGGGTCTAGTAATCCATAGTAATCAATCACCATTCTGTGGTATAGGGAAGCTAAGATTACAAAAACCAACCTCTGAATGGCTGCTAAGGGTTACTAGACGTCTGTAAAGTTTGCCCCTGTTGATTAAATCTCATGTAATGCTGTAATTTGTGTATGTATTTTCTAGTATTAGGCCACTGACAGAGAAATTCATTAACATGGGGCAATCTTTCCAGAGGTCTAATAACCTATAACAAATCAGAATTGGGCTTTCATAGTTCCCGTTCCCCTATACCAGTTAATGTTATTACCTGATTGGTTGCTGTGGGTTACTAGACCTCTTTTAAAGGATTGCCATGTTCATAAATTTCTTTGTGTTATGCATTTTGTCTAAAATATGTTGCATGCCTGCCCATTTCGCTCCCTCCTCCAGCATCGACAGATTTTTTAAGCACTCTCCCGATCACATGACCTGTCGACGTCCAATGAGAAGAAGTGTCAGCAGTCATGGGCGGGGCTCGGAGCCAAAAACAAGGAGGCTAAAGAGCCACACTTTTCCAACCCCTGACTTAGGTGGTTTACTGCAAAAACAAAAACCTGTGAAGTATTTTTGAGCATATTATTTGCAGTACAATATAAGCTAATGGGCAGCTGGCAAACTGTTTCGCAAATACAAAATAATGTTTGGCAAAATGCATGGAGTGCCAGTGGCCTTAGAGACACCGCTGAATCACACTGGATCTATCTGCCATACAATTTATCATTCTATTAATATTTCTGCAACTGGGCATGCAGAAGGACTGTCTAAATTGCAAACAGTATAGATTCTTATTCATTTTTATTTAAAACTCTTTAACAGCAGTATACTTCAACTGGTGCTTTTCACTGCTTAAATATAAGGCTGGTTTTGTTTGGGTGGCTTAAATTCCATTTATTTTCCTTTTTTATGCAGTTTTGCTCTGAGGACATAAAAAAAAAATCAATATAATGATTATGAAATAAAATGGGACTATTATACCACAAGAAAATAAGATAACTAACTTCTCACCCTTATCCTGTAATCAAAACCACATTCTGTATAATGTCAATACTTTAAGCAGGGCCTCCCACGATAATACCACCACATGAAAAGGTTTACTATGGAATAATAATTATGTTATTGATTTAACTAAAATATGGGCAATTACACACTTGATAGAAAGTCTCATTCGAAACTGGCTACACTTTAATTACAAAACTCACATCTAGGAGAAATAAAAAGAATTCTCCCTGCGGCAATATAAACAATAACAATTGTTTTGAAAACATTTAATCACTTTTCATTTATGCATGTTTCTTCTGCACATTTCTAGACTCTTTGACCATTCAATGGAAGGCTTTAAGAACTGGGAGTTTATGACAACTCATTGCTGGGGAGAGAAATCGTCTGGAGACTGGACACTTGAAATATATGATACACCTTCTCAGCTAAGAAACTTCAAGACATCAGGTATGAATTTAGGAAATCATTAAGTAGGATCCTGTTCCACTGAGTACAAACGATGTTTCCTCCGGTCACTGCTACACAATGCATCCACCTTTGCACAGATTCACACAAAATTAGGAAATATAGCAGTCTGACCAATTCCATTAATCCATTAATTAAATACAAGTAGTTACACTACTGGAATTGGACAGACTGCTATCTTTCTTAATATTGTGCTAATTTAGCAAATCCACTTTAATTGGCCATTTTTGGGAAAAATGATGACAAATTCTTTTTTATCTAGTTTTAGATACTTTAATGCATTGTGGGAAGAATGATGGCAATATTTACTGTTACCTTAAGTACAGAGACATTACTCATAAAGACTCAGTGATATGCGGAGGCACCACTGGACATAAAGAATTGTATTAACAACACAAAAGAGTCAGAGGCTGCAATATTAGGTGGATTGTACACAATCTCTCATGCAGGGACTAAAGTATATAAATAGAGTGCAGTTAAGAAAAGAGTGATAATGGACCAGAAGCTTACTAAATATACCCACTGCCTATTATTCAGTAGGGTCCTTTCTTATTTTATAAATGCCATCCACATAGTATTTTTCTTGTTTCTTAAATGCACACTAATTCTAAATCCCAGTAAAGTCCAGATCCAACAAGATGTTTGTAGATTCTATGGCAGATGAAAAAGTTGTGATAAGAGATCTCTGTATATGTGGTTAGGACACTGAGGGGTAAAGCTGTCTAAACTGCTTAATGAAGCCTGGCATCTTGCATTCTCAGCCAGTTTCTGCTGGCTTAGTACAAAAAGTAGTCATATGTAGCAATTTCAGGGGCTGTTCCCATTAGTCTCAGTGGGCTGCTTTGTATATAGCACAAAAATAAACACTCAGCCAAGTTCCATTTTGTGTTCTAGGCAGTAGTTAATCACATAAAATTATTTTGAACACAAAAAATAAAAGGAAAACCTCCAAAGCAACAGCATAGCATTTATTCAGGCAAAAGGTTGACAATTAAAACATTCAATGCTACTTTAAAGTGCACCTGTCTTCTCAAAACTAATACTAATTTAGGTTGTACTAATGAAATAAATGTTTTTGTAAATATATATGTAATTTTAAAAAAAAAATGTACGTTTAAACAGCGTTTCTCTCTATCATCTTCCCTGTTAGCCTGACTTTTCTTTCCCGAGTGTCGGGTGGGCTGGGCTGGGCTAAATGATTGACATTATAGCTCCTCCAATCAAATCCCTTAAATCACAATCTAGCAGGGATCTGATTGGAAGAGTTATAACGTTAGTCATCATTTAGCCCCGCCCGACCCGACTCAGGAAAGAAAAGTCTGGCTGACAGGTAAGATGACAGAGAGAAACACTGTATAAAGGTACATTTTATATATATATATATATATATATATATATATATATATATATTTACAAAATGTTTATTTCATTAGTAGAACCTAAATTTAGTATTAGAGTTTTGAGGTGACAGGTGCACTTTATTACATAAAATTATATCTGTAAAATGCCTTAAAGAAACAATGAGGTTTTTGTTTTTTAATAATTAAAGATATATTGATGTAATTATTTTTCAAACCTTCTTAACTCGTGTATAAGTCGAGAAATTTAGGTCAAAAAAAGCATTTAAAATCGTATACTCGACTTATACACGCATATATATGGTATAAGAGAAAAAAAAAACAGACAGAGCAGGCTAGGGACTTCCGGGAGGCAGGTTTAACTTGAGTCCTGGTCTATCTGCTACGGTGTTATGGCTTACAATGGGGATGTCATTGAATACTGCCCATACATTATTGGCTTGCATGTCACACTCCCACATTTGTATATTAATAACAACAGTGTACGATCCATTTACATACCAATGCTGACTTTGGCGATTCCGTTGTAGTAAGGAAACTGGCACCGATGCGTTGATGCGGCCAAGTGTGTGATTGTTGTTGGTTTGTTATACGTGGGTTAAGCAAGGCATTTGACTTGGAGACTTACTTTGGAGCAGATCGAAACTTTTACCCTGGTTAACTGTTATTATAAAGACGTGGTGTTTGCGCATGCGCGGAACTCGGCTGTGAAGTGACTGTAGTATTGAGCTTAACGGAACACAAGAGCTGTTCGGAGTGCTGAGGTGAGTAAACTCTCCGGTCCTTGTTACACTTGCCTTACGGGCTTTGCTGTCTGGTCTGTCGATTTGTCTAGCAAACGTGAGGCATCCCTCCATGGCTACCGCCCCTCCTCCCACATGTTACACAGGCTTTTACATCCCTGTCCTCTCCGATTCCTCTCAGTGCCCCTTTTTATTTCCCGCCCTAGCCTAGGTAGCTCTAGTCTATACAGCACACCTTATTGTTTTCCTGGGAACAGGTCGCGACTCGCTAGTGATATGAGTTGCTTGTAAGCTCTTCGGCACAAGAACCATTTTCCTACAAACCACCCCTCCATCATTGTATTTATAACTTTGTTCCAATTAATAATCAGGATCCAAGGCCCATCGGTTCCTTCCACTTATTTAGTAATGACTGTAGAGGTGACAGGGTATGCTGGGATTTGTAGTTTGACATTTGGAAGAAGACAATGAAGGGCCCATTAAATACCTGTAAGTACTGAAGGAAATGTTCATTGCAAT
>WMED01021103.1:0-11993 GCA_019650415.1 Pipa parva
TTAACAGTGCCAAACAGACAGCAAATAACTGTTGGTGCCTAAACTGTTCCTTTAAAAGCATTTACACTTACTATATATATCCAGTCTGTCATACATAAAAAATCTAAGTTCAAATTCTAACTTCCTGCATATGTAACTTTTCTTTACTTGGTCTTTAGGGCACAAGAGGTGGCAACAACTATGGGGAAAGAGAACCTCAGTGCCAATCCTACATTGGGGCCCGGGAGCCTAGTTTAGTTATGCCACTGCCCTCAACTCTATTTGCATCATCAACTAAATCCTGAAAGTTTGTTGTAAAACCAACTTACAGACAAAGGGAAGGAAGAGTGGTTGTGGATTTGGCATTTTATGTAATCCAAGTTAAATTAACAGGTTTGTAGTTTTGATGTTTTAATTCTGTTCTGAATAAAAGATTTCCACTGAATGAATACAGGTTGTCTTGGGCTTCTAACCCCTACTGATTAAGATATGCTGTTAAGTAAAACAACTACTTCTCTGAAATAACACCATATTGTGAAGCCCTGTGTTTGTGGGTAAAGCTAAAAGAGGAAAAGGCAGAGCAGTGTGTTTGTTTTTCTAAGTGCTTGGGAGGGCTGCTTGCCATTTTCACCCAGACTCCCCGGCCCTCCCAAAGAAATTATAGACTGGAGGCTTACTTTAGCATATGAAAGAGGAAAAAATGATATACCCTTTGCCAGCTTTCTGAACATGCTCTGGAACTGGCATTTTAGAAAAACAGCTTGCAAAACCTATGCCAAGAATCCATACAACTGCTTCAGAATATGTTCTTTCAGGCAGTAAGAGAAATTGGGGAGGGCAAGAGGAGGGAGGATTCTCTTGCTGATAGAGATATGAAAACAAAGACAAGGTTCTTCACTAAAGTTCACAGTCTGTAAAAATATGAACGGAATATTCAGACATTTACATTTGCTCACTTAAATAAGAAAATGGAACAAATTAGCAAGAATAGTAAACAACTCACAAGGACAAACTGGTAAAATCTCAAAGGCCAAAAGTCTGCACACCAGACATGAAAGCATGATCATTTTTAAACCAAGAAACCAGGACCTAATTGGCTGCTTTATACCAAGCTGAAAATAATGTTATTTTTCCTTCCCACATTACTGTCTTACTGTGATCAAGAACACAGTTTAAAAGCTCTCATGTGTACCAGATTCTGTGGAACGGTACCATTTACAAGAGGAGGCGGTGGGGGTGTCACAGGTGCACCCTAACGTACAGTTCACAGAGTTTCCATAGCAAGGACTCAATTTCCAAAATATCACAATGCATAAATGACAAAAGACACCTTTCTTACCTGTTATAAGCTCTCTGACTTCCATGTCATTTGTCTTCCGCAGGAGTCTGATCAAGGCAGGAATACCATCACAATTTTTAATGGACACCTTATTCTCATTATCTTTCCCATAAGAGATGTTCCGAAGTGCTCCACAGGCTTTTCGATGAACCTCAGGTTTAGGATGGTCTAATAAACCCACTAGAGTTGGAATGCCTTTAAGGTGCCTCACATCTTTTTTAATTTTATCATTTTCATAGCACAGGTGCTGCAAATAAGCTGCTGCATTGGACTTGACTGGGTCAATAGGGTGGTTAAGCATTGCAATGACTTCAGGAAGATCTGGGTCTCTCCATCGTGGATCTTTACGGATGCTGTCAATTGAAGGAGAGCGCTTACCCAACCGATCAATGCTAGCCAAACTTCCTCTTTCTGGCTGAGCCAATGGAGCTGCATATCCACCATGCAAATAGGGGATTCTCTCCTCAATCAGTTCCGCATCCAACTGGTCATCATAGGCCCTGTTAAAAGAAAATGAGCTATGTAATAAAAACTATATATTATGAAATAATTGCTTATGGACAGCAGCTATTAAATATATTTGATAAATGTATAATCAGAAATGAAGACCCACATAGCACTAAGGGGTTATTCACTAAAGTTTTGTTGCATATAGGTGTGAATTCGCCAGCTAAAGACAGTCGCAATAGACTGCTACTGTCACAGTCGCATCTTTATAATGAGAATATAGTCACAGTTGCGACTTTACTATGGAAAATTGTCGCTGATGCAGCTTTAAATTTATCGCGGTTGCAACTTTACAATGGGGAAATTCTTGCGGATTTCCTATGGGAATCGGCTGTTTGAGAATTCGACAGTCAAATTCTCACTTTAGTGAATAAACCTCTTAAATCTTCTCAAGTAATTGTAAATAAAGAAAAAACTTGTAATGGTTTGTAACAAGAAGCAGTCAACATAACTATCTGCTAGCACAGCAAACTTTCCTTTAATATACGCCAAATACATGCACTTTTAAGATGGTAATTGCACCAGGAAGCCACTCCTGGATGCACTTCTCACAATTTCTATTGTGAAGGAACATATGCACGAAATCCATATTTTCTGGATTCAGACAAACACCAAATCCACTACAAAATAACTGTTTGAATATAGAATAAAACATTTATATTAATGTATACCTTTATTACAATTTCAGAACATTTTTTAGCTTTTGGATTAATAACCAAACATTTATCCGATTCCCAAAATTTCAGCTTTGGCAAGCAAAGTCAAACGATGGTGACAATTCCATTTTGCAAAACCCATAAGGCCCAATCAAATTCCTGAAACAAAATGCCACAGTTCTGCCAACTATTGGCTTTGGTGCATTACTACTGCAAATTCATTAGCTTTTTTTGCTGACACAAACGCTGTGGTGACAAAACTTGGATGAATCCCCATAAACATTATTATATTTCACAATTTTCAGAGAAATTATATTTGAATTTTTGGATATCTGTCCAAATATAAAAAAGAGGGCCTTTCTGATGGTTAACTAGGAAAAGAAAAAGTATAACCCTTTGAACAAGCAGATTATAGTTAGTTAAAGTGCACCTGTCACCTCAAAATACTAATACTAATTTAGGTTGTTTTAATTAAATAAACATTTTTTAAATATATATATGTTTTTAAAAACGTACCTTTATACAGCGTTTCTCTCTGTCATCTTCCCTGTCAGCCTGCCTTTTCTTTCTTGGGTCGGGTGAGGATGATTGACATTACAGCTCCTCCAATCAGATCCCTGGTAGATTGTGATTTAAGGGATCTGATTGGAGGAGCTATAAAGTCAATCATTATTTAGCCCTGCCCACCCAACACTCCATAAAGAAAAGACAGCATGACAGGTAAGATGACAGAGAGAAATGCTGTTTAAAGGTACATTTATATACATAAAATATTTTTTTTTATTATATATAATAATACATATATATATTTACAGAAATATTTATTTCATTAGTACAACCATGCACAGGTGCACTTTAACTTTGTTTGGAAATGTAGTCCTCTTCTTACTAGTCAGTGTTGCTACATATACCCAGAACCCCATGCGTGCATCCTTTTTAAGCGTTCAGTGTAGACTGAATAAAAATAGGGGGTCCAGGCCCAGTTGCACTTAAAATCCCTTATCTGTATGCTTACATCTGAGAGGTCACCCTAGAGATACTCCCTCTGCTGTAGAGGTAAGTGTATAGGTTTTACCTACACAAAACCCTTTCTCCCATGTGAGTTGTGTGTTAGATACCTGAAGAGAAAACACCATCTTCACAAACATTAATTTTACTATTTAGAACTACACTTCATTCTATCATTCAAGTTAGAATTTAGCTCAGCCCAATTAAAAAAGCAAAGCAATACACTGCAATGAATAAAATGTTGCATGAATTTTATTTACAACCGACAAAGCTTTTTCTGCAAAAAAAGGTGATCACATTGTACTGATATGACTGTATAGGAATGTCACTCCTTTTTGATTCTGTAGAGTTTGTTGTGTTTGACAAATTACATTTCATCTGCAGGGCTATAGAAATCAGAGCAGATTTAACTGTTGGATTCTTTTATCCGTTATGGAAATTCCCAAAAATCTTCCACCTGCCAAGCAGGCAATGAAAATCACAACAGAGTGCTATGCATCTTCCTAAAGCCATGATGACATCATTATCAGGCAGAGAAGAAAACGGAGGATGTTTTGTAACTCTATCCTACAAACCTTGGCAGAGACAGCAGTGCTGCGTGTGAATAAGTAAGGACTGTTTGGTTGTAGCTGGATCTATAATGAGCAGCCACTCACCTCTATCAGTATCTTGTAAGATTGATTAACGGTGGAAAGCTGGCACATCCGTTTTAGGCAATAAATGTTCAGATAAGCAATTCAGTGATATAGCATTAAGTGCCCAGACACACAAGGAAGATCTCAGTAAGCACAGTAAGAACAATAAAGATCTGCAGTTTGAAGGGAACAACATATGATCCCATATATAGTTAAAAGGACACAGATGAATACAGGGGATTGAATTAAAATGCCAACACCTGGATAGAAAATTTAGATTATGATGGTTACAATTCCTAAGCAGTACTTGAAAAATTGTAATTTTGGAAGTTAAATTCCTGAGTTTTTCATTACATGCTGCTAGTCATTTAAGACAAGTGTCCCAGATTCTGCTGGATAGTCCTATTTTTCAGGTCTTGTGCTGTGATCCTGGGTCCCCTAATGGATCTCTTGATCCCCCAAATCCTCCCCACCTCCCAGTACCTGCTGGCTAGACTACTCTCCAGTGCAAAGTCATTCACAATAGAGTGAGCGGTGACCTCTAGGGGTGACTGTGGTGTTCCCCTTGGAGAACTGGAAGGTATGCAGACATCTTATATCCTTCATGAATATGTATTATCTAATCTTCCATTGAACACAATATACAGAGTAGGTTTTTTTTTTTTTTTTTTTACATGAAAACAACAAGCCAGACGCCCTGTGTGAACAACAAAGCAAGCTTCATTCAATGGTTACCAAAGTGTAAAGATGCCTGCAAGGTTTTCATTGGGAATCTAGACTTCCACATGAAAAATAGGAGCTTCCCTACAGAAACTGCTAGAAATGAGCATTGACAACTCCAATTTGATAGCAAAACTGAAGAGCAGTCTGGGGATTCTAAAGTCTGTCTGATTGCAGAGACTGTAGACAATCATACTAGTACCAGCAAACCCTATGTACCATTACACTCACAGAGCCATATAGCAAAGATCTCTAGATAGTGCCATGCAAAGAACATGAAATACTATAAATGTAGCACTCATTATTTACTGACTAATACAATGTTAGAGAAAAGTTTCTTTGGATAGATGAACCATACTGCATCCCATACTGGATATTACATCATGGCTATCACATGACCATATGTACCACATTATGGACGAAGTGTGGATATTTATGGGCAGCCATGACAGTAAAACAAAAGGAGGTAGTTCAGCATTGTTTGAAGCGTGTTTCCTCATGAAAAGTAGCAGTGTCAAAAATACTCCACTATATTTAATTTTAATAATACACAGCAATTTATCAAAACTAGTTCTAGAGAGACAAAATGGCACAGTATCCTTTATGATCATGCATTAAGTGTAAACCAGAGACGTGCCTAATGGGAGCTTTTAAAGAGAACCATCTTAGACACTAAACAACATGTCAGATAAATTAGAGAAAGTTAATGGAAACAGAAAAGATTATGGTTCACAAGAGAGGTACACAATCCTATAAAGGCGAATATAAAAAAGGAGATCTAAAGAAACAGAGCAAGGAGGATAGGGAGATCTATAAAAACACACACAAGGTGCCAAAATGCATTAATAGTGCTACTAAAGCACAAAAGGAACAGGAGTTGGCAAAATCAGTTAAAGCTGCAAAGAGAACGTTTTTCAGCTACATTAGCAAAGAAGAAGATAAAACTGTGGAAAATGAATAAAGACTGGGTAAGATAATTATGCTCCTGGAAGCCAATGGAACACTTAGCTGTTTCTCTTCTGCATTATAATGATAACAGGTCAGTGCAAAACTGATTAAAGATAGTACAGAGTGAGTGCTAATAGTTGTATTGTCTAAAGCCAATGAAGTGAAGTGCAGCAGATGGTATACATCATAGGGAACTACAAAAACCTCCAGGTGATGGTAAGCAATCAATAATAATCAATGGCTTATTCCTTGGAACATTTAATGGGTATGCCCCTTTTTGTGTGACAGGCATGAGAAAGTTGTCATCTTTTATAAAAACAGATTTACAAGTTCCGTGCCATAAGGGCTCTGTTCTAAGTGCTATTTTATCTTAATAGGCCAGGTAGCAAAAGGTTTAATGTGGCGTAACTACAGATTCCTGATCCCCAGTGTGGGATCAGCACCAGGGCTCCAAGGCAAATAACGTAGACTTACCATGGGCCCAACTACAGATACTACAGAGAATCAGCGAGGTTACAGCTGTCACAGCAGAGGGCCCAGGCCTCTGTAGGAACAACTACTGTGCCTCCTATTATTATGCGCCTGAAAGGAGTTACCTCTGCACATTAAAGTGGGAACTGTGGAAATTACAGTTAAAGGACCAGTAACACCATAAAATGTAAAACACATTTTTGAATTTGCATGTCAATTATCCAAAAAAACAAAAACAAAACCACCATCATTTAAGTTGCAATCATGAATTTTTATGTTTATCTGTCTGTTTTTATTTACTGACACTTTACTGAAGTGTGCACTAAAGCCCTATTTTTAAAACTATATAGGTAAATTTCACAGCTCTTTAGCCACCTTTATGTGGCTTGGAGCACATCTCTCTAGCCCCGCCCATGACCTCTGACACCTCTTCTCATTGGACATCGGCAGATCATATGATTGGGAGAGTGTGCTCCTCACCCTTTGGGGCTCAAAAAAATTTGTTGCCGCTGGAGTTGCGAGAGAAATGGCTCCCCTCCTCTTCTAAGTTTGCGAATCCCTGGGCTAGGTTCATACTAGCGCATTTATGCAAGGTTTATATATATTGCGCATAAAATTAAAAAAAAAAAAAAAAAAAAAAAAGCTGTGTCATGAATCCCTATTGAACTTTCCTTGTTCTCGCTACACTTGCGGAATGCGTGCACGTCGGAATGCTTGCCGTCGCATTTTCACCAGCGTATATACACTGCACATAAAATGTGGCCAGACAGGAAGAGCCGCAAACGCCAAGGGAGCTTTCACACTACATCGGGTAAGTAAAACAGAAATGTTCATCTACAAAATACGCCGGCATATTTTCTAGGCAAGTGTTTCTAAATATGCAGCGCATTTACACCGCAAAAAAGTATAGAAACAAATAACTGAAAAATGGGAAACCAGAGTTCCTCTGAAGAAACAGGAGGACTTGCAAGGGCCAAGTTGTAATAATGAGATATTCGTGAAGTTTCACCACTCTCCATTTCATTTTTATTCCAGGGACCCTAAACCGGTTTCACTGGAGACACGAGTCATCACTGACAAGTAAGGTCATGTGCGTCAAATGGCAAATCAAATGATAAAACAGATGGCTTCAAGTGTGCTGGAACTTTCTGGACTTATATAGAACTGTATATAATGTGCGTTTTTAAATGAACTGATAAAATTTGAGTGCTAAGACATGTCAAAGGCTTGTTAAATCCGTGACTCAGCTGCATTAGAAAATGAAAAGAATGGGACACAGAGGACTTCAGCAAAAATTCCATACAGCACCACAGGGCTGAACTACTCCTTACATTCAAATTGGTATTACAATAACACTGCAGGATCTTACTATATTATGGAAAGTTACATTACCTGCTAAACATTGAAATCACTCAAATCAAAGCAACAAAATAAACAAGATACTAGCTAGAATAGAAACTTATTACGGTAGATGCACACTATATTCTCTGCTGTATCTTACACAACAAGTATGTGACTTAACCCATGACACACCAAGTTTTATGTTCTGATGCCAAGTTGCCAACCATTCCTAAATCTGAAATGTGGCCATTGTTAGGCAAAAGGTAATTAGGCTCTTATTACCCTTCTTTGTGTGTATGCAAGTCTTCCTTGCCAGTTAGATTGTAAGCTTTATAGGGCAGGGACCTCCAACCTCTTGTGTCAACCACAGCCTGGCACATAAAGTGAAATATCCTTTTGAAATTATACTTGTATTGTTTAATACAATTTTCCCATGTATGTCTTATATTTGTATTGCTCAATTGTACAGGACTGCATAAATTTGTGGTGCTTTATAAATAAAATTATACATACATATATTTCTGCAGTTGGGACATGACTGATTTCAAGGGTGGAAAACAGTCTCTTGCATATGTTGGAAGCCGTACATTTTTTCTACCCCCTTCAGGTCCACTCACACCATCATAACTGGGGCAGTGAACAATTTAACTAGTGGCTGACCACTGAGATGCCTGCAGTGTATTTATCGAAAGGTTATCTAAGGGGCAAATGAATTCACCGATTTATTAATTAATGTGCGATGTATCTAGAACTGAGCAAATTAATTCAATCAAGGGGTTACAGAATCAAATCATGAGTAAATATAAAAAGCATATTTGTGCATTTAATTTACTATCCAATATAACTGCAGATTATTGTATGAACTTTCAGACTATAAAGTACAGAAGTCAAACATAGATTTATTTTAAATTGTAAACACCTCATACGCTCGCGTAAGGAGAAAAAAAAAAAACGGCTTAATAAAAGCCGACGATACTTACCCAGTTCCGGACACACGAGCGTATGATGCGCATATGCTGGGTCTGGAACGCTGTGTGTCACATCGTATATAAGTAGCACCCAAAATGCAGCACACACAAAGTGATGTGAATGCTAAGGGAGTGTTCACACTGTCGCTGGCAAGTGCAACTGAAAAATATGCTCGGTGTATTTTTCTTTTTTCTTCACACAAGTGTACGATGCACTGCGCATCATATGCTTGTGTGAAAACCCTGCCTTAAAATGCACCTCAAAACTAATACTAATTTAGGGTGTACTAATGAAAAAAACATTTTGTAAATATATAAATATTTTTAAAAATGTACCTTTATACAGCGTTTCTCTGTCATCTTGCTTTTTCCTTCCAGTGTCAGGTGGGCAGGGCTAAATAATAATTGACATAGCTCCTCCAATCAGATTCCTTAAATCATGATCTAGCAGGGATCTGATTGGAGGAGCTATAACGTCAATCATCACCCAGGAAAGAAAAGGCAGGCTGACCATAAAGATGACAGAGAAATGCTGTATAAAAAGGTACTTTTTTTTTTTTTTTTTTAATACATATATATTTACAAAACATTTCTTTCATTACTACAACCTAAATTAGTATTAGTGTTTTGAGGTGACAGGTGCACTTTAAACAAAGTAAAGTACAATATTAAATATAGTAAAATTACTATATAATAATTAAATAGTAATTGGATCACTGAGTTGGCTGAAAAACACCCAGTACATGACCACTGTGCATATACCTTCTCTGAGGGGGGTTCACAGGTTATCATCAACATTGTGTTAAAAGCATGAAACCAATGAATGAGAATAGGGAATGATACAGTGCTGCTCTCAGCTATGGAGATACTATATAAAGGGCACTACCGTTATGTAGGCATCAGTTCTGTTATAACATACTACAGTTTCTACAACGCTTTGATCCGGAAGCACAGAGAGAGCAGTTATTGGAGCCTTGAAGTGAAACTGGATTCCTAGATCAGGCGTTTAATACTTTAGACCATCAGTAACAAGAAAAGATAACAGATTGATAGTATACCTTCACAATGGGTCATTTATCATACCAATCCATACTAGCAGATCACATTTCTTTTACATCCTGCTAATCATTTTCCTATCTCTTTTCTCAAAACGCTTACATTTTACCGACTCTTTTACATAAATTGTTTAGGTTTTTTTATGCCAGCTTTCCTATATGACAACTTGCAACAACTTTCCATCCTCTTCTTTTACTCTATTCCCCACTTCTTCTTCATTCACAATAACTTAACTGGCCAGCCTCCAAAGCATGCATTCTTTACATTAAACAAGCAGTATTCCCACAAGTAAAACACAAATGATTTTTAGTGACCTAGAGATTAAATATTATTTAATACAAGCCAAAAAAAATTAAAGAACGAACATACCTCCCTTTGTGTGGCCTGCTTGTTAAAGGCATACCAGGAAGCACTCTCCTGTTCATTGTGGAGTAATCCGGATCAAGTTCATAACCATCATCATCTGCTCCTAGACTGCGGTTATCATCTTCTAGACCATATGGCTCAGGCTGGAAGCGTTCAGGTTGGGATCGATTCAGGTCGATATTGCTTCCAATGGGCACCTGAGGCTGAGCTATGGGAACATAGTTTTCCCGGCGAGTGGGTAGAGTATAACTGCCATCCTCTGGTCGGTACCTGTTTCCAGGAGCATAAGCATATTGAGGGCGGTAATTAATCCCACGAGATAAGCTGCCATAGTTATCAGGCATGTCCCCATATCCTTCATGCCCCATGTAAGGTCGATACTGAGCATCGTGGGGGTCCCCATAAGAATCATTGTAACTGTTGAATGATCTTGTCAAAGTAGACGAGGCCTGTGGTGTAATGAAACGCTCTCCATTTTTCATATATCTTCGATCAATAGAATCTGTGTAACCACTGAGAGGAGACGAAGCGTCGATTACTGGAATTCCATCAGGACCCAAAGGAACTTGACGTACTGTTCGAGTAGTAACCGTTTTTACCATTTTAGTCACCTGAAATAAAGAGAACCTATGTTAGAATTATACAAGTAATATATTGGGCTACTAACACAGTCAAAAATATTACAAAGAAATGTAATAATGTACAAAATATTACAAAGAAATGAGCTAGATTCAGATTCACCAAAAACTTAGCAGATGGCAAATTCAAAGCCTCTTTTAAATTGATGGTAACTCAAACAATTATTTAAATGCTTCTCACCATCTATTCAGATTCAGGTTCCTTATATATAAAAGTAAGAATGTTGAGATTCATAGCCAAGGGTACCAGTCCATTTCCCTTATTCCAGTCCCTAAGGAACAGAAGTCTGATCTCCTCTGTGGCACCCCTTGCTTAGAAGTAATAGGTTTCTTGTTCACAATCTTTTCTGGGCTACACATGTAAATTGTTATTTTTGCATTTAAACCTTGTTCACACTTGCATAGACTTCCTATCTATTTGCATGCATGCTTATGTCTGGGAACTAAAAACAAAAGCGCAAAAATGTGAAAGGGGGAGGGAGAGAGTATACACCCTTGTTACTCAGTCTCCAGCAGTCTATTTTGTAACAGTTGTGTCTGACACTGATTTTAAAATGTACATGTTAAATTTATCAGATTATTTAGTTTAAGGGATATTCTATGATGTTTACTGGCAACCTTTTTGGCTGAGAGAGCCATATATGTGCAGCTCTGCTCAACCCTTTTGAATCCGGAGCTGCTGACGTCATATGTGACGTCTGCGGCTCCAGATTGGCTATCGTCCCCACAGCGCGGTGACGTCAACTGCTTCAGATTGTCTAGCAACCTGGAAGCATCGAGAGAGCTCGTCTATAAGTCGAGAAATTTAGGTAAAAAAAAACCATTTAAAATCCTATTCTCGACTTATACACGCGTATAACTTATATACTTACCTACTGGAGCTTCCTCTCGCGGCTGTCTCCCACTGAACGCACATCCTATGAATATTCATGAGCCGGCAGACGTCATTCCGTAGCGCGACACGTCTGCCGGCTCATAAATATTCATAGGATGTACTCGCGTGGGAGACAGAGCAATTATGGCCGCGAGTACATCTTATGTACTTACATCTTATGTTGGTGTTCTGCAGCCGGTCCGCGGCGGCGCTCACTTGCGACTTCCGGGTCTGCCACGGCAAGGCAGAGGAAAGCGCAGATCCAGCTCCGAGTATTATTTCAGCGAGAGAGAGGTGAGGTAGGGTGTGTGTGCGCGTGTCTCCGTCTCTGTGTGTGTGCGCGTGACTCCGTGTCTGTGTGTGTGCGCGTGTCTCCGTGTCTGTGTGTGTCTCTGTGTCTGTGTGTGTCTCTGTGTGTTCCTGTGTCTGTCTGTGTGTCTGTCTGTGTCTGTGTGTCTGAGCTATAAAGTAGTAGTAGCTGTGAGGG
>WMED01021104.1:0-11993 GCA_019650415.1 Pipa parva
GGGTAAAATTAATGTAAGACAGGGCCTTACTTTCGGGGAAACACGGTATATATATATATACACATACATACATATATACATATACACATATATACATATACACATATACTGTATATACACATATACACACACACATATATATATACCAGTCTTATATCGGTATATAAATATACTGGTCTGGTCTTAAAGGAACAGTAACATATTGTTCTACGTTTCTATTGTTTCATATAGAAGTTTAGATAATGCATATTCATGAAAATCCCAAAATGCACAATTCAAATATGACATTTTTATAAGCGCTGCATATGAATAACTTGGCATGCCAATCCAAATAGCAATTATATTTTCCTTGTGTGTGCTGTAATCACTCTTGTATTAATAGTAATGGGGCGAAGATGATAGGGAGAGACAGGAAGAGGTGCAGAATAACTGCTGAAAAAAACTTTATTGATACAACCTGTTTGAAACCATATTGGCTCTAATGTTGAAGTCAATATTTTATATAACAAAGGTGTTTTAACATGGTAAAATACCTAAACGAAGTTACATTAATTACACAAGCGAATAGGTATGGCCGGTTTAAATTAAACTGGGACCCTGGGCAAATCTAGTAGGGGACCTCCCAGCATTGCCCTCCCCAGCCCTCTGAATACCCCCCAACTCCAAGAGGGGTCCCCGCAGCACTCTGTTGCATGCGACTGCAGGCTTATCTGGCTAGAGAGCAGACAAGGAATTGTCTCTCTCTGTCCAAGCTCACAATAAGCTGCTTTTGAGAAGAGAAGAGTTGGATATTTTGGCAGTCATTCTCAGGACAGTGCTGCCAGAGGCCCCCTTGGAGTCGGAAGCCTTGGGCTATTGCCTAGTTTACCCCTCCCCCAAGCCAGCCCTGCTGATGGCAAGAATTAGCCTACTGTTGACAATGCCAAGTAGGCTGAAATAGATCTATCCAGATATAATGGGGGTAATTCAGGAACGATTGAAGTACCCTTGCGAAGCTTCTCACCACTTTGCCGACACGGGTACGCGCTCACTGTTCTCCTGCAAGCGGAGATCAGTGAATGCTTTAAAGGTATTTCGGCGAGGCGACTTGAGTGGTCGCGAGGTGAGTCGAAGTACCTTTAAAGCGTTCCCTGATCTCCGAGTGCAGGAGACCAGAGAGCGCGTACCCGTGTTGACGAAGTGATGAGAAAGCTTTGCAAGGGTACTTCGATCTCTCCTGAATTACCCCCATAGAGTTTTGTGTAAGTAACAGCCAGTATGATGCTGTAAAAGCAAAATAAATGCACACTATTCAAAAAGAAAAAAAGTTAACTATTATTTTGCCTCTTTAAATAAAGACTGAAATATGAATTGCTCTAGTGATTGTCAAATGGCTCTGCTTGGTACAGCACAATCTACAATTATGTCAAGATCTTTCTGTATAACTTCCCTAATCTATTATTATCAGTGGTTTACTGTATAATTCACAATGTGGTTTGTGGTGTTATAACTAAATATTTGTACTTTAAAGGTGAAATAAATATAACATATAATATACTTTTTTATACCTTATTTACATTGCCTCCTTTCCCCTCCTATTACTAAGTGATAGCATATTTAATGTGTTTTCATTTTCATTAATACATGTTTGGCTTTAGTTCCTTACATTTCTTTTATATTTATGGTTTGTAGTACACTTAGGCTTGCCTATTTCTGTCTGTAAGTGCTTTAGCACAAAAACATCACACAATATAACGTGCACTATGTAATGCTGGTGCATATGGAGATTTCCCTTCTTAAAACATACTGTGCATTCTCAATTGTTAACCAACTTAAAACATACTGTTGTTCCCCAATAGTCTCTGTCAACACTAAACACCGATCCATGGCTTTAAATACCTGCTTCTAAGCTATTAATAGGCAACTTGTGGAGAAGTTCTCTATTCATTTCAGTATAAAAAAACATCTGCTGGTCTGTTTCTCACTAACATTTTACTTACATGTAAGTGTTTTAGTTTCCATATACATTTAAAACTTCCTTGGAAAATATAAAATTGCACCATAAAACTGATCTCATTTTACTGTTCAATGAGCTTTAAATCAGATCAGATTTCAGGAGAAAATGTAGTGTAAATTGTAATCTAATTCCTTCTAAAACTGCAGTGTATCCAGTTCCCATGTAATCACATGGGCACTGAAAGGCAACTCTATACAGATAAATTGGGATGAAAGTGTCATAGCTTTGTCATCTTATTAGGACACCAACAAGCAGAAGTTAGAGTCATAGGTTAAACGTGTCATAAAGAACAACTCATGCACTTTTATAAATTGGAACAGTCTACCTGAGTCAGCCCTAACTTCCATTACACACAGTAGTGTGAAAGCCACCTTAGTTTATACTGTATTTTCCAGGGTTGGACAAATAATGGAGACAGTAAGCTACTACTGGGCTATATCTCTGCTTGGTCTCTGTTTGAAAACAAGAATAACATTTGCCTTTTTCAATCCATTTGCACAACACCTAGACAAGAGAGTATCTCATAATACTAAAGTACATAGATTTTGATAAAACTGTTGTAAGTCATCTAATGACTTGGGGAGGGGAGCATTTCAGTAGACTGAGGAGCTTAATTCACATGAATTTAGTCTAGATATTGTCTAGATATTTCGGACCGTATTATTGGTTAAAAAAAGTGTAGTTGTCTTCTCAGTAACAGAAACATACATTACTTTCATCCCTTCTTCTGGCTTAACATATACCTTTGTTTACCAGTGAAAAATATCAAGAATGCTACTAGTCTACTATTTTAAAAGATTAATATTTAACTAAAACATATTCTATTGTTAATAGTGAAGTAGTGAATCCAACATTATGAAGTTTAATTTCAGGAATGTTAACTTTTTGTTGATGAATGGTATAAAAAGAAATAAGGTTATGGTTGCCAACGTTGTTTGAGATCATCTAATCCAAAAAGATCACAGTTTTAATTCAATTTCCGTTTTCTTTTTGTAGATCAGATTCTGAATGCATTTCACTGGAATATATGTAACTTAACATTTTATAATCATTTTATATTCATAATATATGAATTTTTAGATAGATGGATGAATAAGTGAAGCTAAAAGGTGCATAGATCTTTGATGAAATGGTATCCAATTATGGCAGCTGTACACAAAAAATGATATCACAAAAACCATCAGGATGTTATCTAGTATTTTACAGATAATGATTTACACGAGTTGCTCTTACCCAAGACAGCCATCACAGTCTTCATCAGTTTTATTGGGGTCTTTCTTCTGTTGATAGACCCAGTGGTATGTGGAGACAAAACGTTGGTTTTTCTCTGTACATATATGTAAATTCTCAAGTAGACCACTAACATGATTACAAAAACAACTAAGTTTAAGACTGTCCAGAAGGTTAAATAACTTCTGCTATAGACAGGAGCTAGAGTAGAACAAGTTGTTATGTTGCAGATACAGTTCCAGCCTAAAGTGGGTACAGCACCCATAAAGATAGCAATAGCCCAGATGGACAAAATAAGAAAGGTCACCCTTCTTTTTGTCAGATTGCTGTGGACTCTCATTCGCACAATGGATATGTGCCTTTCAATTGCAATCACCAAGAGATTAGCCAATGATGCTGACATACTTGTATCCAGAAGACCCTGACGCAGGAACCATCGATGAACAGTTAACGTCTTAGATACTGGTCCAGTATGGAACATTAAAAACACGTAGGCAATCCCAGCAAAAAAGTCAGCTGCTGCCAAGTTAGCAAGCAAGTAATAAAATGGGTAATGAAATCTCTTGTTTATAACCACCGCTGCTATAACCAATAGGTTTGAAACAAAAATAAAGAGACAACAGCATGCTCCAAAGCACAATACTATGATTAGTTTTGTCCCTGTCCAGTCGTCCTCGGTCTGAGAATTGCTGCGATTGTAGAAAAAGTCCATTTGCTTATCATAATGGCAGGCATTCATCCTGATGTTCAACCTAGCATTCTATAGAAGAAGAGAAGAGAAACTTTATCAAAAGTGTTGTAAATTACACCCTTTCTCCAATATTTTCTCTCCTTTTAAAATTCTAGTCCTCTTTGCTTCTATGAACTTCAAAATGCACACAACAATTGTGAGTTTGACAATTCAAGAAATCCTTGCCTAAAATGGAGAAGGAAGCTAAATAAGTAACAAGATCTCCCCTGGTAATAATGAATTAGAGCAATCTCACACATTTCTCAATTATCATTTGAAAGGCATGCCATTAAATAAAAATGTAATGCACACAAACTAGACACGCTGATACTAATGCCATTGAATAATGTGTTGGCTAAAAGACTTCAGACATAATTAATGAAGTACGTTCAAAGGAAGGAATAAATAACTGGATGTCTGAAAGTTTATTGCTGGAGAATTACCCATTATATTATTTTATTATCAATATTATTTATCAACATCAAGAAATGCTACTGTATGTCCATTCAAATATACGTACAACAGTTAGGAATCCAGTGGAGGTAGAATAAATTTAAACCCATACAGAAAGAACATAAAAAGGGGAAAATCCCCCATATAAGTATTATGGGCATAACAGTATTTGCTGACATTCCTAATAAAGATAGGGGAATCTCACTTTACACAAAACAATAAAAAACTTCCAGTGCTTTACAATTGCTTCTTGTTCTTTTGTATTACAAATGCCTATTAGTAACCACCAAGTATGCGTATATTGGGGGTCATCTCAGATATTGCAGTTTGGTAAGTGGTTTTTAACAGTTATTGTATCTATGTAACCTTATGTCTTGATTTATCTATTAGATCTGTATAAGTTTGATATCACATACACATGAACTTGGCTATTGTTTTGTTTTACATCAAGTCCAAGAACATTGACCAGTGGAGCTGTGGTCAAAGAAAGGCCAAGGATTTGGCTCAGTTCCTCAGGTGTTCCAGGCATCTGGCCAATGCTTGACTCAGTTTGATTGGCTGATTTCAAAATCCTTAGGACCTGCCAGTGCTGATGGGTAAAATTTTTGAGAAACATCTATAATGATCTTTGTTTACTGAGGGGTATAAAAGCAACAGGAGGACATTTGCTCAGACAGAAGATCCCTTGGGAGTGTACTCAAGATTTTCCTGAAGTATTTTTCTCTTCTGCTTGACCATACTGGCTTCCTAGTTTGATCCTCCTGGCAAGGTGACCCCTCCTTCAGTGATTATTTTTGGTTTGATGTATATGGCTTAATGCATTTTAATTAATGTAACTTTATATTCAGTCTTTTGATTTAGTATGATCAAATATTCTAACTTTTACAGTGTATTTTGCATTTTATTAATAACTCCTTTATACAAGCTATCTTTAATAATAAACAGCATATTATAGTGTCCATGGTTCTGCATCCAAAGTCTTACTAAATGACTTTTTTAAAGATTACTGATCTATTGGTTGTTGCTGGATAGGCAAGAAATCTTTTCACATGACTACTGGATACATACATTATTAATGCATATCTAAACTTTTAATACTTTACCTTGTTATGTAGAACAAAGCTATTCTTTTTTGCTACAATTTCTTTGTGAAAGATATTGGCTGTGGTAATGGCTCATATACTTGCACGTTACATATATCCCCAGCCCCAAATTGTACAAAGACTCCAGAGCAGCTGGACAGATCAAACCAACATGCACATAAATGCCTGGTCAGAGTACAAGGCCCCATTTACTTTAACATTCTACTGTGTACAAATAATCTTAATATGTAAATGTTTAGGTCATCGTAAATATCACATTAGCACAGATGCAAACATTAGTGGGATAAAACATGGTGCCATCAGTATTATTTCACCAAAATATATGAAATTTGTTTCTTTTTCAGATGCTTTCACCAGGAAGCACTTTCAGTGTTAACATAATAAGTTGCTATTTTGTGAAACACAGTCCCATCCTCTTTTTCCATTAATATAAAATGGCAGATGTAATGGTCTTCTTTCTCCCAAATCAAACTCCGTTTGGCTCACAACAGCTGAAGGAATGCAAGTTTTCACAATCATGCTAGTGCACCCAACCCTTCACTCCAGTTATAAAGTTATAATGGGAAAATTCCCAGTGGGCCCAACCAACAAGCAGCTCTTCCCGAACCTGCCTTGTGTGTGATGTCATAGTCACACAATGTCAGCCAGCAAAGGGGTTTCTTCTCTGTTAACCCCAATTATCTCAGTCTGAGACTGCTTCACCTCTAACTCCTGCAAGGGGGTATGGGCATTGCTGTGAAGGAACTTCAAGGTTGCAACCCTCTGCTTAACATACTGCTGGTGACAGCTGGCAACAGTAGTGGTAGGAACTGCAGGCAGGAAGCACTGCACATGAGACAGAAAAGCACTGCACAGCAGGCAGGACACTGGGCATTCTGCCAACAAAATGTTAAAGCTCAGGTACTGAGTGCCAAGCATGCATGGAATTTAAATCCACCACAGTCACATAAGAATTACATGTGGCAAGTGCATCCTATAGCTAAGCAATGGGATGTTTCTATGAGTTGGCATATCACTGGCTTGTAGCAAATGCTTTAAGTGTTGCTTTTATGTATTAGCATAGGGAAAATAACCATTTCTATTTTAGTGGCAAATAGTCCTGCAAGTATATAAAATGTTTTAAAAGACATTTTCAAGCCTATCTAAAGCTTTAATTACACCCCACTAGAAATTCTGTGGATTCTATTAAGAACAAACTCTGTGTACATCCCAGGCTATTCTCGCCTTCACAGATTGTCATTTTAAGCCAAACTGACTGCCACTTTATTTATATAAAGTTCTGTAGATTGAAAAGCATTTGAAACATTCCTAGTGTTTGGCATACTTTGTTCCTTCATTTTACATGATGGATTTAATTTCTATTGCTTTCCAGCATTTATAAAACACCCAAGCACATAAAGAGGTGCTTTTGGTTTCACATATTTTGCAGGAATTTTTTTTAAAAAGATAAATTTTAGCTTTTCTTAGTTCAATGTGAAATGTAAGATAAGACAATAAATTATCTAGGCACACAATGTATATAAATAATTTAAAATCAATTAAACTGATAATACAGTTATAATTTCTTACCAACAGCTGTGAATCCAGTTCACATGGGATTGGATTTTGCACCATGTCTATGTAATCAGCGCTCAGGTGCTCTAAATATTCTTATCAGTTAAGCTGGAAGCTTTTCAAAGATTACATCAAAAAACAATCCAGACAATTTTTATGTATATTTATATAAACTGAGTAACACTGATAATGAAGTGTAAATATGTATTTAATAGACAGTAATACACATATCGCTACAGTAAACTGTATGATGATTTTTTTTTTTGTTTGGTACATTCCAAGATTTCCATATAATGAAGGTGCCCACTTCCTCTGCACAGTACGGGCGAAATTTAGTAGTCAAATCGGCCGATTTCGCCTTTTTGAGTTTATTCCCTGTAAATCTCGCCTGTTATTTTGATATTTTGAGACTGATTTTTACCAACCGAAACGTATCTGATTTTTTGATGGGAAAGTAGCCATATTTTAAAGTAGTGCTTTGGCTACTTTCCCATTGGAAGATCTAATTGCAAAATTGGATTGATATTTACTGATCTAACAGCCGAGATTTACAGGGAATAAACTTGAAAAGGTGAAATCGGCCTTTTCGAGTTTATTAAATTTCGCCTGTGTGGGATGCACAACTGGTCAAACTACATTTGTATTGAAACAAATTGAGCAAAAAAGAAAATGGGATTGGACAGTCTTCTGCATGTGTCAGTTCAGTGGGACAATTAGCCATATAACACTAGCCACTGCAATTAGCCATATAACACTAGCCACTGCAATTAGCCATATAACACTAGCCACTGCAGTTAGCCATATAACACTAGCCACTGCAGTTAGCCATATAACACTAGCCACTGCAATTAGCCATATAACACTAGCCACTGCAATTAGCCATATAACACTAGCCACTGCAATTAGCCATATAACACTAGCCACTGCAATTAGCCATATAACACTAGCCACTGCAATTAGCCATATAACACTAGCCACTGCAATTAGAGTTGCCTGCATTTCATCCATCTAATTGTTGAGACTTTGGGCTATCTGCAGATAGGTCGTACAATTGTTACCAGATTGTAACAATCACATGAACCCAGCACTTCAGTGGATATAGCCAGCTATAATTATATGCTACAAATGGATCAAAGGGAACTTGCATTAAACAGACAAAACTAAAAGTAATTATTGAGCTTTTAATGTTAGTCAGACACCATATTAAATTACTCTCTCTCGAAAAAAAAAAACTCATGAAAAATGTTGCTTAAAAACACAGTGAAACCGCATCATTTGTATTATATTATTTCATTACTATCACTTGCATTATATTATATTATTTCATTACTATCACTTGCATTATATTATATTATTTCATTACTATCACTTGCATTATATTATATAGATATATAATATAGATATTACTATCTCTAAAAAGAATGAATGAAAATCCTGCTCCTAATTGGCTAGTCTGGGATGTTGGAAGCTGCAGACTGTGACCTAAGAGATGAAATGCCCTCAAGGAGAGAAGTATTAAAGAAAACTATATTAGTAAGTAGAGATGTAAAAAAAAAAACACTAAAGTAAGAATCTTGAACTGAAAATGTATCATTTGTTAGTGTTTTTAAAGCAAACATGAAAACAAATCCTATAAATGCTTTTCCAGGAGGATGAGAGCTTCACCACAGTTTTTATTTTTCTCTAAATTGTAGCCCTTAAATGTGGCCTTGAAATGAAGATCAAAGCCTGAGCTCTGAAACAAAGGCTTCAATTTAGTGGAGATTCTATAAAAAGCCATATTAAACTGTACTGGTCTAAAATCAGTCATGTTACACCTATTCCCTTCATCATTTTTGACTAAAATGCATTCTATGTACAAAATTTAGCACAGGGATCAATTATGCAATATACAATTTAAACACTTTTGTGCACAATTTATACTTGCCTTTGTTAAATGTCCATACATGGATAAACAGACGCTACTACATTATGTACAGTTTAAATACACTGGGAGTTCCCACGAACAAACACACAGTATAGTTTAAAATAAAGCCTTATTGGAATATGAGTAACATATCGCTAATGTGACTGTTTAATATCCATATTAATGCTTTAAATTGATTGTATAGTTTTGCAGTTGATGATTAAAAGCGCTGTTTTAAGCACAATTCAACCTGGGTGCCAGCACTTACTGAAATCAATCACAAATCAGATCAGTTTCCTTAAAAAAGGAAAAAATGAGCCAGTGGCCTGTAATATATTTATACTCTTGTCTTTCCTTACTGGGTCTGTGTCTATATATACAAGGACATATATCTTGACATATGCCCTTAGGAACTTTACCCTAAGCACATCTGTGTTGTTACACCAATGAGCCAGCACTTTTCTAGGGTCAGTTGGCCACTTGGGGCACCAAGATTCGGGGGGTGCAATCTTCCATCTCCACCCGCTGTTGATTTTGCTATTGAGCGCTCACGTGCCACCACTTGTCTGCTGCTGCCCAACTACCCCACAGCAAAAGTGAGTTTCACACTGGGTGAAATTTTCCTTTGAAATGGCCCATCCAGTGTGATCCAGTTCCAATAATCTGAAGTGAAGATTATTAAAGGGAATCTAACATTGGGTGTGCCCCTCACTGCTCATAGCAATACTTACATCCCCTAGATTGTCCAGTATTGGAGTCTGGACAATTTGGGGAATGTAATTGCTCCAATACCTGGGGGTGCCCTGCTGCATGATGTTCACCCACTCTGCCCTGCACTGGTCTGACAACCTCACCAGCATATGCAGCCCTGCTATGATTGGAGTGAGGCCTCCACAGTGTCAGATTTCCTTTAGGAACAGCTGAGCCAAAAAGTTAAAGAGGAGAATCCAAAGGAGGTACTTTGGTCAGTAACATGTCTGCAGACTTCACACTGTTAGCAAGTCATGTCAAGCAAAGGCACAGTGATTCATCATCATCCATTTTGTTAAAGAATTTATGCAATCAGTGCTGATAATTATACTATTTAGCATTCTTTTTAGCTGTGAATGGATGCTAGCATTTGTAGCTCAGAAACATATGTGGAACTATAGTTATCTTTGCAATGTTTCAAGATAGTTATTTTGAATTTGGCACAGTGTATTTTTAATGTATAAAATGCATTAGAAACAAGTTGTTTAGTTCCCTTTCCTAATTGCATTTGTTTCCACTGACTCACGTACTGTATATCATACTGCACATGCTAAAGCAACTGAAAAAGAGTGGAAGGGACCTGTTTATAGAGAACCTGTTGACCAGACAGAATAAGAAGGTAATGTCTTTGGCAAAAATTCACCTAAATACCTCTCCAGATTCAGGGGGTTATTCACTAAAGTCCAAATTGTTGCCTATAGGTGTGAATTCACTAGCTAAAGACAGTCACAATAGACTGCTACTATCGCAGTCTCGGCTTTATAATGAGAATATTGTCACAGACTTGAGTTTACTAAGGAAAATTGTCACAATCGCAACTTTTAAAATTGTCGCGGTCGTGACTTTACAAAGGGGAAATTGTTGCGGTCACGGATTTGCTATGGGAATCCGCTGTTTGAGAATTCAACAGTCTAATTCGCACCTTAGTGAATAACATCCTCAATATCTGGTAACACCCCAAGAAAACAATGCTGTAACAACGTCACAGCGTAATCTCGCATACAAGTGCCATCACTTTTCTTGGTTAGTAAAGCTGTGAACAACTGTCTCAGATCCACACCCTTACATGTTACAGCCAGTAGTTTAATACTGTGCAAGTTGAATTCATGGGATATACAATCCTAATAATTAAATCTCCCAGTGACCCAGTTCCCAAATTGTGAATCAAATCTCCTAAGGCTAAACATGTTATTGTTGGGTAATTATACAGCATACATTGACAATGCTAAAGTGGAGCACTTAGAGTTAAAATCGACACTTGGGCAACATGAAAATACAAGCCCATAAAGTTAGTGCCATTCGTGCACGGTTTCCTGCAATAAGATTTTAACTGTGTGAACTGAAAACTAACCCTGAATGTATCTCTGCATAAAGCTCATTCAATTATATGTGTCAAACTGTGAAATCTATCATGCATATCAAAAGAAAATAGATCATGTTTGTGCAGGGAAAGCAAGTACAATGTATAATATATTTTATATATGAATATTTTTAGTATTGCTTGATTCTTGATAAAGGGAGGACAGACCTCTTGAAAGCTAGATTATCTAAACTGACTGTTAGTTGAATAAAAAAAGGTATCACCAAGTATTGCAATACTCATTTATATATAGATAGAGTGGTCGTGTTAGTCCACAAATGCAAAAAAAAAAAAATTAAAAATAATGAGTATTGCAATACTTTTTTTTATTGGACTCAGTGTCAGTTTAGATCAGGAGCGGGCAATTATTTTTGCCATCGCGTGAATGGCCCAGGTGGTTTCAAAGGGCCAGAGGGTGTGTCTAAGCATGCTGATGCCTATTATTATTCCCAGTAAAAGTTGGACATTTGGACATCAGAAGAAATAAATAATCTATTATTAAGTACCAGAGGGACATGGTTCAAATGATCAGATGCAGATGCTACCCAAAAGATAAATGAGAGAAAATTTTTATTTTTTTTTCCATAACTTTATTTGTTTTGTTAAAAACGATATTAACAAATGTTGTATAGAGCTATATATGAAGTTCTAAATATGCCTGTTCATAGAAGTGTACCTCTAGGAGCAGTAGATAGCACAAGTAAGGCAAATCTGCACTACTGTGGAACAATATAATTAAATGTCGGGAAACGTCTGACGTCATCGCGCAATACATGCGCGATGACGTCATGACGTCCCGCATCGTGGTGGCGTCACCATTATCCGGGTCTAAGAGGGAGACATTTAAAAATGCCAGTTAACAACAGACCCACATTAAGCCGCAGGAAGAAGTTCCATTATTGGAACGAAAC
>WMED01021106.1:0-11992 GCA_019650415.1 Pipa parva
CACTCGCTGATGTCCTGCACGCGGACATCAGCAAGCGCATTAAAGGGATTCCAGTCTCGGAGAGGCAACCCTTTAATGCGCTCGCTGATGTCTGCATAACACCATTTGCGAAGTGAGCCAAAGGATTTGGAGCTCACTTCGCTGAATGGTGAATTCCCCTCTGAGACTTTAACATAGCAACCAATCAGAATGAGCTGCTTAAGATGAAGTCACACAATTAAAGCAAATGTATGATTTTCTGTGGGTTTACGACATTAGTGCACTTCTACACTTACATAAAAAAAAATCATGATATTTACAGTCATTAAATAAGATCAAAACAAAAAAGGGAAAACCTTATGTGAAAATTCTACAACAGTTTTCAAAACTCTGTATACAGTATAAATATATCTGAAAAAGGGAGCGCACACAAATGGGCAGGAAATATACTGTATATATGGCATACAATCACCAAAAATAAAACATCAAAAAATGAATGCTTGCAAATTTTTTGTTATTGCCTTTTCACCTGTATAAAGTAATACTATTGTATTATGGAAAATTTAGAGGCAATTAAAATTAATTAAAAAAAAATACAATAGATTAATTTAGTAACTAGTTAGATGAATCATTTCTCAAAAATATGTCTGGCACAATCCCAATTGACAGTTATGCACTGCTATACTAGCATGCAGTCTGTAATATTGCGGATTAGTTGTGTTATGATGTGCATTTAGTTTTATGGCGCATACTTAAAAGATTTGCTACAAAGCTGACTGCATAGTTAATCCCTGTATCTGAAAGATCGAATGTATTACAAATCATGCTCTGTCATTTTCCTCAGAATCCAATTGTTTTAAATATCATAGTAAATAAATAATAAAACACATATAATTCAGAAGATGGAATGTTTGTATTGGTGATATCACAATGCAAATTGTAAAAAGATAATGATAATAATGATGAACTCTACTAATCAGAGTATGTTACAATGCAATACACTGCATAACCATCCTCTTACTCTTCAACAAACCTATAACCTGTTATTTATAAGTGATACACCACAAAGAGTGAAAAATAAATGAAAACAGATATCTTCATGATTATGGGAAAAAACGGTATTTATTTGTATCTTAAATACATAAATGATTTGGAAAAAAAAGTATCTTACCTTCATAAGTTAAATGTTGTGTATGAACTTTCTTGAATGTATCAGATAGTTGCTGTGAGTCCTTATGGAATATAAGAATTCCCAGACTGATACTTTGTTGTAATTCCAGCATGAATGAAAACCTGGAACTTAACTGCAGTGAAGCTGTAAAGAGGGGAAAGTTCTGAGCAGAGAGGAGGAGTAAAATTCTTCTTTTTCAAATGTGTTCATATAGCCCTGCCTGACTAATGATGTAACCCAATGGACCGCTACTTTACACTTGCAACAAAGAATGTGGGTGGGAAAAAATTAATTTCCCTCTGGGCAAAAATAACTCTGCATTCGGGAGGAATTCCAGAGCCATATACGTTATAGCAAATAAAATTTTGGTAATCAATGACCTAGAGCAGAAAGTACCAATAAAGTTTTTTGTTTTTTTTTTAGTTAAAGAAAAAACAGATATTTCAGAAAGCTGTAAAAAAAAAAAAAATATATATAAATATATATATATATATATATATATATATATATATATATATATACACTGATTTAATGGCCCCTTGTACTGTTGATGTCAGACACTGACAAGTACATATGAAGGGACATATTAATTTATCAGTGGATGAAAATACTGCTTTTGCATTGTCAGTTTGTTTCACTGTTATTTTTTTGTACTACCCCATCTGGCTATTTCTCTAAACTTAAACAAGAAAAAGGTTAGGTGAAAATAGATGACAAATACAGATTTTTTTCACTTTCCCTTTTCTGCTTTTTTTTTTTTTTTGTAAATGAATTTTTAAAAAAATTACATTTCACGGTGGACAAATACCCATTAGTCTAAAGGATACAGAAATGCTCAAAATGTAAAATCTGCACAGAAATAAATATTTGTATCGCAAAAAGGTAAAAATAAAACTTTGATACTTAGGAAAGAATGGCTGACTGCTGCTAAATAAAACAGGAGTTGCAGGGGTGAATTAAATAGGAAAAGGTAACTATTGGCTGAATTATTATGCATAAAATGCACATTTTCCTGTACTATTCATGTTTTGTAGATGTAATACTTTGCAAATTAAATCCCTGACTTTCTTAAATATATGCAATATTTATAAAGTAAATGGAAGTTCACAACTATCAATCCTAACTTCAATGTTTATTAACACATATTATAACCCTTATAATGAGGTTTTGGTGTCCATTTAATATGTATGCCTCTATGGTTATTAAAGAGCTCTTGTACTTAAGGGGCATAGATAACAGAGTAAATTCACCACACTATGCAACTATTTGTTCATACTGTAGCAAAGTCAAATGCCCATTTCTTCAACTGGCACCCGGTGGATTTTCGCCAATTCCTTTCTGTGCACAGTCAGGTAAATAGTAGCAGCGGCATATTGTAGCAAATGTGGCATGATTTATGTATGTATGCATAATGTTATTTATAAAGTGCCACAAATTTATGCAGCACTGTACAATTTAATCATTTTTGCCTCATCTCGTTACAGGGACAAATATAAGAAATAGCTTTGTTTTGCATTGACATTATCTGTTGTTTCTTTCTACAACCTCTTTCAATTTATGATTTCACTTTTGAGTTCAATGATCTGCATAGGAGGACTTTGACAGTTAGCACCTTGTCTTTATGGAGTCCTAAAACTCTTTGTTGACTATTATATATAGTATCTTTGTTGGCTATTATATATACTGTATAGTATATTTCACAGTAATAATTACATTATCCCTTGTAAACTGTCCCAATTATAATCATGACCCTTGGCTCATGGGAAAACATCTTCTACTAGTGTTCTACATTTCTATTTTAACAATCCGTTAGGCTAAAAATTCTAATCAGCGCTGTTGAATTAAAAATAGAAATAAATGCCATTCAATGAAGATAAATTAGAAAAAACAGGCAGTTTTATAAAAACACACATGCATTAAACAACATCATTTATTTTAGACATATAGCATTTAAGGAGGCTTACAGAATTGATTTACATGTACTAGTTAAAGAAATGTGTATGTTTAATCCCAGGCTTTACATAAGTTTATAATAAATCTCCTGTTTAAGGTTACCAGTTCTTCTCTCTGGTACTTAATGGACAATAATTACACGTTTTCCACATTAAGTGACATAAAGAATGGACCATAAGATTATGATATCAGTCTTGTTTGTATGTGATCCAATAAAGATTTGATGTATGAGTCCTTGATCATATCAGTAACAAATTGCACATTAGGAGTCCTGTGTAACTGACCCAGTTGGTGGGTGTGACAGCAGCCAGGCAGCAGCCTTCACAACCTGTAACAAAACCACAGCAATTAAATCTTTTTTTTAAACATCATGTCAGCAATTTATTTATGAGGCCATAAATAATGGATTGCCTAGTCTTTTAATTCTAGCAAAGATATTTATTCAGTTTACCTGTAACTTCCATGTTCTATGGTTTGCAATTGTTTCAAGATGCATGTTTCTCCAGTATATCAAGGCATAAATCATAATGACACATATTAAAACAGAACAAGTTATCTAATAAACAATGGTAAAAGTAGAAACAGCAACATAGTGAGTGTGGGTTCAAGTTAATTGTATGGCCGTGTACATGTTTTGAAGTTTTCCACAAATATTCGTATGAGCGTTTGTTTCGAATTTAATTAAAAACATTTAATTTCATATGTTTGTTTTTAATATTTTGGAATGAGAATAAGAATGCTTAAGAAAGACCAGAAAAGGGTTTATTAACTTTGAACAGGCAGTGTTCAGAAGGACCCGGATGAATCCCAGAAGCAAAACATGTATCTGTCTTTTTGAATACCACCTGTTACACCAGCACATGCAATGCATGAGCTTACTGGACTTATCAGAACTGCCTGGTGGGAGCTGATGATCCACTTTAAGCACTCCATCTTCCCCTTTTAAAGTACTGTATTTTGTGCTGGTCCATAAGCAGCTCTTAGTCACTTTCATATGCTACATACATACTATTATGTGGCAGGATGCCCTCACTTATATGTAATCATATATACAGATATTTATCTGTTCTATATTTTGTATGTATTCTTGCACTATTCAGTTCTGTGGGCGTTTAGGTGACTTCATTGCATTTTGATTAACCTCATTCCAATTGCCTTTAGGAAGTTTGCTTAATCAGTCATTTCGGAGCGCAGCATTATCCCTGATTTTCTTTTCATTCTTTTTCTTGTCTATTTTATTTTCATATCTTTTTTTCATGTTTTATTTGAATAGACAATATACTATGCTTAATATTGCTCAGTATTTTGATTGATTATATACATTTTCTACTGATGTAATTGCACATTAAAACCCCTAACCATTGCAAGTAGCATACTATGATATTCACTCCCACAGACTGAGCAGAAATCAGTGCTAAGCCCAGAATAAATCCAGAGTCCAGAAAGTCATCTAGAAAGGAAAGATGGATAGAATACTTTTTGTCTCTTTAATTTTAGGGATTCTACCAGGACCAATACGAATTATTATAATTATTGACTAAATGCCAAAGAGCTATGTAAAGCTCAGAATTTGTATCTATTCGCCAATTCCGTATGTTTGCATGTTTGGCTATTGAGCAAATTCAAATTTTATTGATTAAGAGTGGTGAATTGGGAGCTGATGACAGGGCTCCACATTCTACTTCAATCCAACGGACTACACTACACAACACATCCGACAGTGAATGCCACTGTCCACTTGTTTGACAAGTCTACTTGCCACCTAGTCCAATAATGAGAAGTGAATTTGTAACTATGTTGGAGATGCGACTCGAATTGTAGTGAGGTGAATTCACCCTTTAGTCAATCAGCCCCTAAATCCAAAATAAGTTTTATGTACTTTTCAGTACATAACCCTGTAGCTCAAATGAACTTAGGGAATATAAAGCACCTTTATGCTTTGGCCAACACTTAACCACTCGATGCATTAAATTGGAGGGAATTTCTTAAACAAATGAAAGCCTACGGCTTTTTGGCTGAGCACAACATAGAAATACTTCACTCTTCCTTTCTCTTATTTTCATTGTCCCCTTAAGCGCAGATACTGCCTGGGCTTGAAAGTGTTATTACCTTGTCTGTACTTGTCATATGTTAAAAGAATTGTCAGACAGTATTCTGAAATACAAATCCCACAATGAAAGACAGAGATCTGCACTTTAGTACAGTGCAAATCTATATACTCTTAATTTAGCGCTTCATAAATCCAGTTCAATAAATGATTAGGGGCTTCTTAACTAACATATCAACTGTATATAGTGCTGATTTTAATCGCATAATTATAAGAAATGAATAACGAAGGAAATGTAGGCTTTAATTTAACTGGTAAAAAATTGTTTCTTTTTCAGTTTATACCTTTTTTTCCATGTGGTTGGTTTGAACAATTGGCACTAAGTTGATAGGAAATTATGATAGTGTTTATACAACATATAAAATAAAAACAAGAATTAAAAACACATGGGTGAGTAAGATACATATTTTTCCATTAAAATTATAAGACAAAAGTATTTTATATACATAACAGCATGCTAGCACTTTCATACAAACTAGTTGCTGGTACCAAATAACACTGCATTTCTGCGAGCAGCTGGCTTGAGATTCCATCTTCCCTGCTGCAGGAGAAAGCAAGTTAACAGCATCCATTTCTGTAAGAAATGGACTATAAATAGAAAACAATTTAAAATAAGTAATGTATTTAACAAAAACCAGGCATTTAAAAGTGACAAACAGGCTGTCACTGTTGACCTCTGATCTCCAAGACATCACAAGCTTTATCAGTGCATAATCTGCCATTCATTCGTCTTTGTAGTTTGCTCTCCCAAAGCTCAAATGGTAGAGGTTGGCCAGAATAAAGAGCTCACTCCTTGCAATTTACTAGGGGGTTATGTTTCACCCCCATAATTATTTCCAATACACCCAATGACCATCGGGGTAAAGATACTGCAAACAGAGCACTTGAATGAGCTGGTTTTTATGGTATAGCAGGGCCATGTTTATGTCAAGGGTAGCAGTATTGTGAATGTTAAAACCTTAATGGAAGACCTGGTTGTGGAGTGGAACAATACAAGTTGGCATTGGAGACCTCAAAACAGCAATAACAATGTGTATGAACCTTGAACCGTCCAACGTTCCCATTTTGGGAACATATATTAAATAATAAATTAATAATGTAATAATATAATAAATTATTGAATACATGTTCCGAAAATGTGAACGTTGGACTGTTAAAGGTTAAACAAGTGATTCTGTGGTTTCATTTCATTCTGTGGTGTAAGTGATGTTTTTCAGTATGTCATATTAGCTTTGGGGCTGTCAATTAAGCAAGGGGTGTAACTTAGCTATGATGATGCCTGAAAGCTCTTCAGATAACAATTGGTGTGAGATGTGTGTCTGCTAAATGTATTTACTATGTGGTAACACTGCAAAATGTGTATAACCACATTCAGTGTATATAGTATACAATAGACGCGCCAAAGAAGTTACTGGGAAGAAACTGAAGGCAGGGTAAAAAGTTTCAGAACCTCTTTATTAAAGAATGGAACCTGAGGCTAAAAATACAGTTAGTAGATATTCGTATTACCTTCTTCTACATCCATTGTGCCAAGTCCCTATAAGAAATGTGCATCCTAACAGGGCCCGACTGCTCTTATGTGAACTATTTCCACTTCAAAAGCGAGTAACCAACAGGCTGACATCCATAGTATGTTATTATTGTATGAGACATCTGTAATGGAGGATATTGTGATTGCCTTTAACAGAAGTCACTGTCATCCATGAAGTGACTCTCACAATTGCAGCACAACTACATTACAGTGTTCTGAACTGTTTTTTGTCCTCCTACCTGTAAATGGCATTCTATACCTGAGCTGGGACAAGTAATTCCTACAAAGGTGACAGACAGCCCTCCATTCCTAATCACTTGTACATTTTAAGTATCTTTCTTTGAGGTAAGTTATGCAAGGAATTACGCTTCTAAATGCAAGCAGATAATCTAAACATTTTTGGATGGTAAAAAAACAACTTACTCTATTTCCCATCTAAAAGAGTTATTTGTCATTATTACGACTCAGAATTCGTTTTCTACAGGAATTCATACTTGGTTCTGAACACGTAAAGTTCTGACACACACATTCAGTCTACCCATGACCCACTTAACAGCTTGCTCTTCACTTAGATAGATGTAGGTCATAAGCTTCTCTGGTTTTTTGTTATTTGTGTTTGTTTTGGTCATTTAAGAAGGAGTTGTAGACTGAGGTAAGGTTAGCTTTAAAGGTAGTGAGCTTCTTTTGATGTTCCTTCTTTTAATTTATGGTGTAGGCAATGATTTGGTGTCTCATGACCAGATTAGATGCCACCCAAAATAGGTCTACCTCTTCTGTATGTTGGATGTTATCCTCTGTGTAGTTGTTCCACTGTTGTATCAGGAAATCATGGATTTTATTTGGAGTGGAGGAGGTACTGAGGTATGTTCCAGTTCTGAGAGAGTCTATGGTCTGAAATGGATATCTCCTCTATTTTTGTGGAGTGTATTGTAGGAGTTGCCATATTTTGTATGAAGAAATAGTCTATGCAAGAGAATTATTTGTGTGAGTTAGAGTAGTACGTAAATTGTTTCTCCACTGGGTTTTAAAACCTCCAGGAGTCAACAAAATCAAGATGCTCTGTGTTGGAGGTTATATCACATGTCACTCAGGAAGAACTGTTACTTTACATATAACGTGAACACTGAAACAATATAGCAGTGAAGTGCAGAAACGTGTAACGTGAAATGCAGGGAGACATATATGTGGAACCATGGGGCTGGATGCCACTAAAGGAACTGGAGCACCCAGAGACCGTTACACCTATAGAAGCACTAAGGCATACAGGAAACAGGAACAACGGAAACATGTGCAGGAAAAATACAAAACAGAATTGTAGTGGATTCTCCTTACTTACTGTAGTAACACAGAGGCACAGAGTCTAAGGAGCGCCAGGTCTTCACCTTTAAACCCCTGCAAGGAGGTACTGGGCTTTGCAGCAGGCAACTCCAGGGTCATGGCCCTTAGGTTAACCCCCCACTGGTGGCAGCTGGCTGAAACACTGAAAGCACAAGTGGATACAGGAACTGCGGTACTACCACTCACTGGATCTCGTGAAGTGAAGGTAGCAGATGAAATAAATTCTTAAAACATTGGAGAATAACCAGAACCGCAGAACTACAAGTCACTAGGTTGAATGGAGTGTAGTGTACCTTTAAGAGTAGAGAAGACAGACCAACACTGGAGCTGTCAGAAGAGATGATACAAAGCTGACCTGAAGATATCCCAGCAGACTAAATTGAAGAGCTGACACTCCACAGTCCGTAGAGAAGCTGAAGCTGAAACAGGACTTTAGAAACAGAAGCTGACTTGAAGATATTCCAGCAAGGTGGGCTGAAGAGCTGACACTCAAAGGTCCGAAGAGAAGCTGAAACAGGACTTGAGAACCAGAAGCTGACCTGAAGATATTTAGCAGGCTGAGGCTGAAGGGCTGACACTAGAAGGTCCGAAGAGAAGCTGAAGCTGAAACAGAACTCTCTGAGAAAGCACAAGCAGTATAACAGTGAAACAGCAGCATAAACTGAAGGTAAATGACATTAACACTAGAGCCCTGTGCAACAGTGCACAGCCCCTTTTGAATTTGCCACCGCTGACGTCATATGTTACAGCAGCGGCTCCAGATTGACTGGCAACCCGGAAAGCTGGGAGAAAGCTAAGTCTTCAGCTGGCAGAAGTGATGAGTGGTGCGCACACACCAGCACCTCTCATTACAGGTTATCCCTGGATCTTGGGTTGTTTGTTGTGAGCTTTTTCTAGATTTGTCCAGTGGAAGCATGTATGAAGTATTGGAATCGCCGCCTAATATTAAATTGGGATGATTTTTCTTTATCAGTAGATTAGAGAGGTGAAGAATTTGTGGTTTGGTGCGTTAGGAGCATATACTATATATTTGCCAGCATGTAGTGCATGGGTCCTATTGCAATTTCTATTAAGTATCTTCCTTCTGGATCAGTAGTGGAGCTTATTATGTTACAGTTTAGGAGTTTGCTAAATAGGTTTGCTACTCCTCTTGTTTTCTTATTATAGGAGGTTTGTAATGCAGATTTTATCCAGGGACCCCTTAGGCAATTTGTATGTGAAGAGAACCAATGTGTGGAAGAATATTATATCTGGGTTGTTTTTATGTATAAGGCTTACTACTTTTTTCCTTCTTACAGGAGAGTTTAGGCCTTCAACATTCCAAGAAGCTAGTCTATCAGCGAAATGTATTAAACTTAGAAAGACCGCTCTCGGTCTTTCTGAATTTGAGAGAAATCCCGCGAGATTTTTACAAGATCGAGTTTTTCTATCTCAATTTTGCAAATTTTTCAATAAAAAGGTAGCAATTAATAGTATGGCTACCTTCCTTTCCATTGAAAAATCAAGATTGAAAAACCAAAAGAAAATATTGTGAGAACAATGCAAGATCTTGCTCAATAAACTCGGCAAGGCCGAGAGCGGTCTTTCAGAGTTTAATAAATTTTGCCGTTTAAGAGTTGTTTTGGTTATTGTGTTTTGAAGAGTGGTAGTATTCTTTTGAGGTTGGGTGGTCATCCTATAACTTTCATTTCATAGAGTATTTTCAGATTATTTATAAATTTTGTTTGATGGATCTTTTCCTCCTCTGAGTCATAAAGGGCAAGAGTCAGCAGATTTGGTTGTTGTTGTTGTTCTTGAGACCGTTAGTGTTCCATCAAGTTACATGCTTAGTTTTGTTGAGTGTTTTCTACCTGGGGTTGAAAGATGTTTGGGGAGGCTCCAAATCTCTGATCTTTCAATCATGTTCAATTTGATGGTGGTTAAATGGTTTGATTTTTGGTTTTCTGGCAGAGTTGTGTGGAGCCAAGTAAAAGTTTGGCCATTCGCTAGGTCCACCTCCTGGAAGTCTCAGAAGAATACAATTTTAATATACAAATTACAATCCAGAGTCACTTTGTTGTTTTTTTTTTTTTTTTTATAAGAGTCCATTTGAAAGCTGAGTGCTACCCCTTGCATTTTGAATTAATAATTAATGCTTTGTTTCAGTCCTACTTCTTAGAACAGAAGTAGTTTATCCTTAAAATCAGTTTCAAATTAGTTCAATTATTTTATTTTACCTGCAATTTACCTGTGCTTAAAATGTATGGCCACATGCTGCTGCTAATTTTTAAATTTTACCAGCACAGCAAATAACTCCCACCAAAAATGTTTGAATTTAACATTCAATCCATACCTGCAACACTAAATCCAAGAGAAAGTATAGAACCCAAGTACCCTCTCCCTGCTGGCTTGTAGAAAAACACAATACACTAGTCAAAATTCTGATAAGGTGGGTCATGGTGCACCATTAAGCAACTCTGGTTTGCTAGTCTTTTACTGATACTTTTGAAGTCTGGGATAGGTCATTTTAAGAATATAATATCATATCTGTTTTAGTCCATTAAAAATTGAGAACTCGGTAACTCTATTAATGCAACTTATTCTGACAATGATTTAAATTTCTTATAATTATCAAAGGTGTAATATCTGATGACAACTGAGCAGCTGGTTTCTTATAACTCAACTTGTAGTAGTTAAATTGGTTTGTATGTGAAAATCCTACTGATAAGTTATTGTACAATCCAAATTTATTGAGCAAAAGTGTTTGTCTGCTTGAGGCTGTTGAAAACCCATTGAAGATGGTCCGGTCACTGAGCCACAATCACATTAAGTGTGACAGCTTTAATGCATTGATAATTATTGATATTGATCTTTTGGACACTGGTTATTTTTATTTAACCCAATATAAATCAACTGAATTGATAATACACTGAAGTGGAAAATAATGCCAATAACATGGCAAAATGTGGTGAAACCAATCGAAATGTATTAAACAGGTTGAAAATACCTTTATAAATATTCCCCTAATTAGAGTATTTTATTCATACAGTGTTTGTAAAAATATACTTTCAGTGTTTCTTAAAGAATTCCTTTTTGCCTAAAAGTCCTATTTTATACAACTGGAATTGTCCATAGGATGGGGTCTATACTGCATTGAATGTGCATGTAATTGGCGGAGTGAGATTCCTGACATATTTCCATGGGCTTCAGGCATGGGAAGCATAGGTGACCTTTGGACAAGCTGAAATTATTTAAGTTACATGGCATTTTTATTGTAGGTACACCTGCCACTTTGCAAAGCAGCAGAAATATGATGGCATCCACAATTTCACACTTCTGACTTGAAATGTTTCCAGCAGTTATAAGTGAATTTTACCCATATTGTGCATATGGTTTTGATGATTGAAGGGTCTGGATTGCAACTGTGCATGAAGCAAGGAAAAAAATGAAAACAAAAGAAATTATCTTCATGAGAGAGAGTGTTCTTAGAAATGCTAAGAATGATTTCAAAATCCTTATTAAAACTAACCCAGGCAATAATGAAGTCTTAAAACATAATGTCATGATTAGAAGAAGCTACTAAACTAATAATACTATTCTATTTATAATTCTAATAATTACATTTAGGCCAATGTTGGGGCAAGGTTCAATGGCCCCCAAAGTAAAAATGCCAAAATGTGCCCTCCCAACAGTAGTTCCTCCACATACTGCCCCATAAAGCATGGCAATCAACCCTCCCCCTCCCCACCCAATATTAAGGTGCTGCTCCCCCTTTCATAAATTTCTCCATATAGTACTGCAGATCTCCTCCCATATAGTACAACATATCCCCTCCCATATAGTACAGAAGATCTCCTTCCTATAGTGCAGCATATCCCCTCCCCTATAGTGCAGCATATCCCCTCCCATATAGTACAGCAGATCTCCTTCCTAT
>WMED01021107.1:0-11992 GCA_019650415.1 Pipa parva
AAGATCCTTAAAAGCTACACATCATGCCGAGATCCAAAGAAATTCAGGAACAATTGAGATTCAGGCAAACACTTTTTTACACCACTGAATATTATTTTGTTTGCTGATCGCTCCTGCAAACATAGTTTTCCATAAATAGTAGGACTTGTTATAGTATCGTCTTTATAAATCATCTGTTTATAAATGTGTGATTTATACTTATTTCAGCTGAGACATTATTTGAAAAAGACCATATTTTACTTTGCCATCTGAGTCTTTGCTTCCTACTTTTTTGTTATTAGCAGCTTAAAAACCAGCATATTCACATGCCTATTTTTGTCCTTTATTTTAAATGCACCTGTCACCTCAAAACACTAATACTAATTTAGATTTAATGAAATAAACATTGTGTAAACATATATGTATTTTAAAAAAATGTACCTTTAAACATAATTTCGCTCTGTCATCTTCCCTGTCTGCCTGTCTTTTCTTTTGTGGGTCGGATGATGATGATTGACGTTATAGCTGCTCCAATCAGATCAATGTTAGATTGTAATTTAAGGGATCTGATTGGGAGAGCTATAATGTCAATCA
This sequence comes from Pipa parva, assembly GCA_019650415.1. Taxonomy (NCBI): domain Eukaryota; kingdom Metazoa; phylum Chordata; class Amphibia; order Anura; family Pipidae; genus Pipa; species Pipa parva. The sequence continues at coordinate 574 of WMED01021107.1, forward strand.
CCATTTAGTCCCACCCAACCCGACTCAGGAAAAAAAAGTCAGACTGACCGGGAAGATGACAGAGAGAAGCTCTGTATAAAGGTACATTTTTTGAATACAGATATATTTACAAAAACATTTATTTCATTATTAGAACCTAAATTATCATTAGTTTTGAGGTTACAGGTGCATTTTAAGTGTACAATTACCAACTGTAATTTGACAGACTATAGTGTGATAATATTCACACTCATATGTAATACATATTTAGGTAACCGCGTCTTAAAGTGACAATAAAGCATAACAGGGACTTAGCCCTGTAAGATAAATTTGAGTGCTTACTTCTAAAGGCTTGTAGGTGAAACATCTCTGCTAGCCACCCACCCTCCTGCCAGTACCATCTTCCTTAACTTTGCAGTTTTTTTCCGCTTGTAGTCCAGTAATAAGACACTGTCTATGCCTACCCTCTTGACCATGTAGAGCAGAGGGAGTACACTTAGTGCTTTCCTGTACCCGGATAGACAGTAGAAGAAATCAGAGGGTGACCATGGAAGGTATTGGCTGCAGAGTGGCTAAAAGAGCAAACCTAATGAGCCTCATGTGAGCAACTTTTAGTGCCCCATTAATAATAAGAAAGAATTGGAAATTCCTGGGTATTTGAAAGTCTCTTTTGATCAAGGAAATAAGTGTTCAGTGGTTTGACAGACAATGACTAAAAATTCATAAAAATATAAATCTTGATATTTTTTCCAAATGAAAAAAATATCTTGCTCTTGAGGTAATGCTTTAGTCATTTGTATTGCCGAATTCCAGAGAATAAAGCCAGATCACAGTAACTGTGAGCTATAAAAACTGCCTAAGATCTCTAAAACAGATACTCTCCACCCAGAGTGGTTCCTTTACCCGTAGAATAGTTGAATGTATTGAGTATATGCTAAATAATGGGAGTGAAACAATGGTGAGCTGTACTTAAAGAACAGAAAGCAGATATTTAATGCATTTGCAGATCTAGCTGAGTTTAGTACATTATCTGCATTTTATCGGATAAACAGCATAGATATTTTAATGACCCCATAAAAAAAAAACAGCAATTTATTATTTAGCAGCTCAGTTGAACACACATACTGTATTTAGCAAACACTTCTTAAATCACTGAGTGCAATTTTTTCCTTTTAGTCAAACACAGTTTATGTATATATTGGCTTGGGGATCTCAGACCCCAAGACTGTTTTCTGCAGACCGTGGGGCAGAGCCCTAGAGTGGTGTTGCCAGGGGCGCGGAGCATTTCAAAGGAATACAGCTCGCCAATTTCAAGTTTTTTTTTCTGTGTGCAGCCCATTTACCTAGCTGAGTTGGAGACCACTAATAAGCAAGGGTTAATTCTTCTTTAGAAGCATTAGTTAGGGATAAGAAGCATAAGGAAATGTAATGTTTTAAGGTGCAGCCAAACCATTATATATGCAACGTGATTTATGTTTTATATATCTGTTTATTACCTAACCTATGACCACCCTTCCTTTGTGTTATGCACCTCACCACCTGGTTCCTAGGGTAGCTGAAATGTGCAGCCAAACATCAAGTTAAGTGTTTATATATAGACTTACAGAAAAAAATTAAAGGTGAAGACAAGTTGCTCACTCTGTTTTATCTCTCATAGGTTCTGAAACCTGTCCTCAGGCCTCACCAGCACTGTATGTTTTGTGGATATCCACACAGCAACACAGATGAATCTCTTATTATTTCCCATCCCATTAACAACTTGTCTGTTTCTAATGCATGTGTACTGTATATCTACTAAACCTGCACTGTTGGTTAGGCTCGAGGCTTGAGAACAGTTGCCTTTCATCAAACTAATGATGTATCTGCGTAGCCTATAAAGAAAACACAATTATAATGTACTTGGCCAAACAAGTAGTTTGTGCCAGAAAGGTTGTTATAAAATGAAAGGTTTGCTGTTTTCTGTTGAACCTGACCTGCATTGTGTTTTCCTAAAATGTCTGTCTTTTTCACTCACTCTTACAGTTTTTATTTCTGTTCTTCAGATATTATTGTGCTGTGTAGTCATCACTAGTTTCATTATTCTGTAATAAAAGAGAGTTTGGCCTTATTTTAACACAAGGATCTTCTGGCTTTTGAGCTATTCACCTTTTTATTGGCTCTCTTTGACATGTAATGTGCAGAATCTACTGGTACTTAATAAAATCCTTTTCACTTTCTGTTTTCAGGCCAGTAATGGACAGTGGTACCAAATGAACGATTCCCTTGTTCACGCCAGTAATATCAAAGTTGTTTTGAATCAGCAAGCTTATGTTCTCTTCTACTTAAGGTAAAGGTGGTACCGCATGTCTTCTGATTATCCCAAAGAGAATTTGAAAAGTATATATGCCATTTTATTTTGTTCCCCCGTATGGCCTTAGCATATGGTAATTTGTTCTTAATTAATCTCTGTAAAAGATTGTTTAATGAAGCTGGTGGTAAAGAAATTGAGTGTGCTTTTAAACTGACCCAAATCCAAGTCTACAAAGCCGAAGGAACTTTCTCCCACTGCCCTTTTACTCTTCCCACTGAATGGATTTTTTTTTTTTTTTTAAACAAAACTAAAATTGTTTCTTCTTAGAAGTAATGGCATATTTACATTATCCTGCTAAAGCCATTAAGATTTATTTCTTCGTTTTTGTTTTTTTTTTAACATTTTTATTATGTTGTTACTTTTAACAACAAATAATGTACAGGGATACCAGAGTCATGTAAGAAACCTGTGTCCATTAAGCAGTATCTGTTACAGAAGTTGGTGGAACAGGGGGAATGTTCAGCAACTAACAAGATGCACAGTTCCAGTTCCATGTTAGACCATGACAGTCCATATTATGGAGGTTTACGTTACTGTAGAATGTATTTGAGGTTTGGGTTATCAGAAACTAAGCAGAACAGAGCTTCAGATTGGATTTCCTGGGTGTTTTCACCTAGCTTTTCCATAGCTAGAGAATATTTGGACAAAGGTACAAGAGTTGTTTTTTTACTGCATGTGGTAAAACTCAAAAAAAAAAAAAATGTTGACAGTATTGTGGCAGTCCCAAATGTGATTGGTGGAGGTGGGGAACCCAGTGTTTCAAATTGAACATCAAGGACAGTCACTTTTGTGATTGTGGTTGAACAAGTATTAGTCAGACTTATGTTGCCAGTGCTTACTAACTGTTAGGTAGAGTTTCAGTTTACAGCACCGTGGAACTGATAAAGTATTTTTTTTTGTTCAGGGTTTCAGAGAGTGGGAAGAATTACGATAATTCTAAATGTAAATCACAGCTAGCCCAGGTTCCTCGTCCCAGTTCGGTTCCTCTTAGCATAATGAAATCACCTTCCAATGGATCCATCTCCTCCTTAATCAGTGATAAGGTGAGTTTAGATTTTGCCCGTGATTCTGCTTTCATGAGAAATGAATTTTACATGCCTCTGTGTGCTATTCTGCTTCTGCTAAATATTTGGCCCTAGCTTGTATATTTCCTGAAAATGTTTAGCTTTATGTACTGGTTAGCCCTCGCATTAAAATACCTGAAAGCACAAATTTCCAAAAGAATCTGGTTATGATAGAAAAATGTAAGACTACAGTCCTCCACAGTAGCATATAGGACTATATAACTGCAAACTGGTCAGTGCCCATACTGACCCCTGCCAATTGACTAATGTACTTACAGCAGGCACATGAGCATCAGAACAGAACCACAGACCAATGGAAGAAGTGGTCTAAACTGAATAATCACATATTTTTGCATGTGCATGGCTTACATAGGGAAGAGATGACACCATGCTAAATAGGAAGAAGACAAGCTGCTTGAGACAGTGTGGAAGTCTCGGTAATGTTTTGCTGGAAAACCTCTTATCCAAACATTTATGTGCAATTTACTTTAAACTTTCTTGCAGACCAAGCACGTCCTTTTATGGCAATGCCATACTCTAATAACAGTTGCCTCTTTCACAAGGATAATGTGTCCTGCTGCAGTAAAAAAAACAAAACAAAAACATTACTTGGTAGAAATTCTTGCCAAAGCATGGTACAATATAGAGCAACAATAGGAATGATGACTGTCCACAAGAGCTTTAGCTTTTAAGTGAAAGGTGTGAGACACATAAAGTGCAGGAAGATTAAAGGTGAGCCAAGAATCATTGTTTATTCAGAGATAGGTGAGGATTGCTTAGCATACAAATTTTTGTTTTTGTTTATATCATTCAGCTGAGGTTAGAGTTTTACGATTAATGTTGTAGGCGGTCTTAAAAAGGTGAGTTTTTAAAGAACATTTAAATGTTAGGATACCTTGGTAGTGTCTGATATTGTGATGGGGTGCAGCACACAACCTATATGTGGGATGTGCTGGGAAATAGAAGTCTGATCCATAGGGACAACCACTTGCAATTTACAGGATCTAAAGGATCTGTTGCTGTTATCTTGGTTCCAGCTACCAAGAATGCCTTGAGATATTGTGGAGTCCTTTGCCTTGAATGATCAGTTGAGGTTGCTGGCATGAGCGGGACCTACATAGAGTTAGGCCGATGGTTTTTATTGTTATGGCTAATCAGTATATTAGCGTTTGTGAATTGTTTGAGAGTATGTGGTTTGTTTGTACGTACTTAAATTTATATATTCTGATAATTGGGCATTTTGCTGACTGTTTTACAGAGACATGAGAACATCCATGGCAAAAAACAATCAGCCCTAGAAGATACTGGAGTTTCCATATTACGCAAGTCAACTCCACTTGTTAAAAAAAGACCAGATGGGGTTACCCATTTTAGGCCTTTGAGTGCTGGCTCCAATCCCAGGCCTACATCAAGTCCCCTACGGTTACCTTATCATGTGGATAATAATGAAAGCAAGGTAAAGAAGCCTTTCTCATCTGAGCAGAAGACCACACATTGTGAGAGAAATAAACATGAGAGCCTGAAGCAAAGCTGGGAGACTCAGAGTCTCTCTGAATCATCTTCCTCCAAAACCTTGTCAGAAGAGGAAAGGAATTGTTCCTCGAAATCATCAAGCCTCACTAATGGTCGTGAGACATCGTTAAGCCCCTCCTCCTCCAAGATAAGAATATCCTCTGAGTGTTCTCCCTATATTTCTGGGGCACTAAAGGCAGACAACTCAATGGAAAACAAACTTGTGAAGTCTAAGTCCCCTGTACTGGCCAGCATGTGTGAGGTTTTTACAGCTATGTCTCCCCCTCCTGCTAAGAAGCTAGCCCTGTCTGCCAAAAAGGTGAGTTGCTTTTGAAAATGAAAATTAAGTTATTACTTTAAGTAGGCTGACTTAAATAAAATAGATGGCAAAGTTACAGGATGAAAAAATAACCAGCTGCAAAGAAATATTTTGTGTTTATGCGTAAAGGACATAATTAAAGAGGCAGTAGAGTGTAGCACCGTGTTAGCCATAGTTATAAGCAGAGACAAATAGAGTATAGGAGATACCTTTTATTGGCTAACTGAATAGATGGTAAATGCAAGCTTTCCACACTACTTAGGTCTCATCATCTATTACCTTTCTCTCTAGTTACAAGAGAGGTTTACTAAGTATCTAACAATTTGTTATATATGTATATATGTATGTACTTATATATACATACACAAAATTACCCATGTTGACAATACATTATTTTAAAAATACTCTATACATTTTCATTTAATAAATAGGACACTCATTTTGATGTTTAATTAATAACTCTGACAGATTCCATTATAGAAAGACCTTGAAACAAAATTGAACACACTTATAGTGGCAGTTGCCTGTCAATGATAATTACTTAAAACATTTTTGCTTAACAAACACAACTGTTAACACGATAATATCCTCAGTTTTTGTCAGTTATGGTTTGTGTGTAATTAATCGTGAATGTACACGGAGAGGAACTTTCTAAAAAAGCAAATAGTAAAATTTTACAAAGATGGAAAAAGGTACAAGAACATTGGCAAGCTATTAAAAATAAGCCAAAAGTAGCTGCAGCAGTTATAAGGAAATGGCTCCAGTAACCAAAGTTGGCGGATGTTACATGAAGTCAGTCTATGGATGGTGTCCAAGAGGAAAACCATTACTAACAAATCAGCACAAAAGCACAAGACTGTTTGCCAAGAACATGAAAAGAAGCCTGATGGATGTTGGCAGTGTATTCTCCAGCCAGATGAAATAAAGATTAAATTGTTCGGATCGGATAGGGTTCAGCATGTTTGTTGTAGACCTGATCAAGACTATCGCACTGACTGCATAGAGATTGAAACTCATACGACTGAGCTCCTTAGGGGAATCCTAAAGTGGAGAGAAGAGGATTGCAACATCTATAGCTTAGAAGAGCTGAAAGGAAGTATCTGCAGAATGGAGGAATATCTCTCCACATATTTGTACTTCACTGAATTAATTTGTGCCATGCAGTCAAACAACAACAGGTGAATATAGAAAATGTTAGATAAAGCAGCCAGTGAAATCCTGGAAGAAATTAAAAGCAAATTAAGTTGTATTGAACTGAATGAAGTTCGAATTTACAAACCCTGAACCGGAGTGAACTAATGTAACTGTGTGTGGATGGTTGAAGAATCGGAGGGAGTATTGTCTATATAGATAGAGAGTGCCAAAGAATTCAGACTTACTTTTCTGCCTACGTCGCTCCCATTTCTCCCCAAGAGGAGTCCTCCGGGACTTGACTATTACCAGGTGTTAAAAGTGAGCAATTCCTCTTAAGTGCCAGCTTATGGGATCTGAATGATGTGTGAAGGCTGGAGTGAATAGAAGTTAAACCTGCAGTAAATGAACAGGACTGAGCCACTGATGTTGGACAAGAAATTTTTCCTTTTATTTTATTTTTTTCCATTTGAATCCTTATTAATTTCCAGCTGTACAAAGCAGCAGTAATGTAAAGTGAAGGAAGAGAACAGTAAATATAATTTATAGGAGTATATAGGCACCTATAAATTCCCCATTTATACAAACAATTCCATTGATCTTTTATATATGAACATTTGTCTTTCAATATGCATTTAAGTTTACTTCCATGATATGCAATGCAGTTGAGATCAGGGTTCTGTGTAGGGAACTCATCAACTCATTTCTTTTTGGAACATCCCCTTTGTGCCCAGGGTTATACTGAAACCATGGAGGACTTTCCCCAAACTGTCACCATGAAGTTGGGAGCATACAATTGTCTAAAACATATTTATATGCGGTAGCATTACCATTCCCTGGAAATAAGGGTTCAAGCTAAATGATCCCTAAACCATAACCTCTGCTTTTCTGAATTTTACAGTAGGCACTATTTATTTCATTAAGTCATATTCTCTTTACATCTGTCAGATTTATCCTTCAGACTGGCAGTTACCAAACCATGATTCATCACTTGAGAATGCATTTCCACTGCTCCAGAGTCCAGTGGTGGAGTGCTTTATATCACTTATGACACATGGCATTGCATGTGGTGATTTTAGGCTTGAGTGCAACTGATTAACTCTGGAAGCCCGTTTCATATAGCTCCCAGTGTACAATTCTTGTGCTGATGTCACTTACTCTTTAAAACACTGTAGTGAGTAATGTGACAAAGAATGAGTGATATATATATGTACCACATGCATCAACCCTTTACAGGCCAATATGGTCTGTTGCTTCCCAGAAGAACATTATGAAAATGGTGCAATGAAACTGCAATGTTTCGTTTCACATACCATAAATGCTGAAATATCTCCAGAAGTGGCCAAAAATGAAGAGTAAGATAAACCTTTTGGGACAATATTGCTCTTCCCTTAAATAGTGAAAGGTGAAGCAACTCTGTATGCATGCCCAACCCATATTTTATTTGCATAAGAGGATGGAACTTTCCAACAGCACATGACCTCCCGACTAACTGAGCCAATGAAAGCGCTTACATCATGTTGCAAAGCTAAATAACATTATTTGTACTTTTCAGCATATTCACAATCACACTAAGCATAGAAAAAGTAATCAAAGATGGTTGTGCAGTTTTACCAGCTTTCTTAAGACTTTGGTGAAAAGGTATAGAACAAGAGCAGTGATTAGGGGGATTAAATAACAGTGGTCCAGGCTGCAGGTTAAGTGGCCTTTGAAATAGTAGGCTTCTGTGCTGCAGGATTTAGTTCTTCTTTAACTGTTGTAAAGGTGCAGAATACATCATGTGTCAGCATATAAATAACCATATACTTGTATATATTCTGCCTTAAATGCTTAATGTACTTCATGCCTTAAGAATAAAGGCAATTAAGGCATGTTTTAAACTAGTCTTTTCTGTACCATGTGATAGGAAATCTGTTAAGCCTTTTCCAGTGGCATTAGTCAGTACTGTGGGTTTAGGTAGGAATGTCTTTTGTGCATAATGTAATTGGAGAAGTATTACTTTGTCTAGAAAATATGCCTGCTCATCTGTTGGAATCTGAACCCCAGATGACTAAATATGTGAGTAAATTGTTACAACCATCTCGCTAAAGGGGGACTTTTTCATACGTTAATATATGAAAATCTACATGGTGCATATTCAGTGATTTTTCAATCCGTCCTGTAGTGTTTTGGTAAAGAACAGTTCATTTCATATAAGATTATATGTAGAGTGAGTGCAGGTTCTTCTTATGCATTTAACTGGTGGAGTAGGTTTTCATAACTTATATAAGTAGGAGCAGATCCAGTGCATTCAAATGTGTCCATATTTTTTATTTATTTTTTGGCCACAGTATACTTTGTTCTTTGTCGGCTTCTTATATGATAAATATTAGACCGGCACCATAAAAGTACCCGGTGGAATTCAGATCTGCTCTGTTATTCAGATCTACTTATCCATGTTTGAAGAATCAGTAGACTTTCGAGAATACAAATATTTAATTTTGATCTACAAGTATTAGAGAATACTTAAGAAGTTCCTTTTAGAAGTACCAAAGGCATCAATAGTTAAAGCATCCTGACCTCTCTATAAACATAAGCCTGAGAAGGTAGCCATTAAGGTCTATATCAGTTCAAAATAACCACAGTGGTTAATAAATGCCTAGAATTACAGCTTTTGTGAGTCATCCTGGTCTGTAAATGATCAACATTGTTTGTTGACCCAACAAGGCTGATTAGTACCACTGCAGCTATAAAACTGCAGCAGATTTGAAGTTAGGTGACCAGGTTGGTTGCAGCGAAAGCTTCTGTTGATTATCTCCTTGTCTTAGGTTTTGCCTTGACCTGACTCTGTATCTGGTGGCCAGCCTAGACCTTGATCTTGTCCTGACCCTGCCTGTGCCTCCATAGACACCTCAGTTTCTGTCATTGTCCCAGGTGTCCATGTCAATCCGAGCACAGTCCACTTGTGCCACAGTGAATGTGAAATCCTATCTGCTGTCCCTTTGGTTTATATGGAATTTTAGATAATACATATTCATTAAGTCCTCTTAAATATGGCTGCAGGGAAGATGATAATGCCACAAAGCAAAAAAAAAAAAAAACAGAAATTCAAAAATAGCAACTTTTTTTTCAATGGTTTTATTTCTGTTGAATTTGCATAGACGATACAAACACAGTATAAAATGAAAAAACAAAAATAGCAACCATTTTTATATTAATACATATTAATTATTTTTTTGCCTGTTTTACTGGTCCTTTAAAGCCAGACCACAATATTATTTGGGAACACTGTGTTTTAATGCTCCACTATCTATCTTTGTTATTCTTTACTGCAGTTAAATAAAGGCAATCTAATGTGGCACAGGCCTTTCAACTTACTAAGCACCTGTCTGGTCATTTATTACACTGCATATGTTCCATCATAAAAAACAATATTGTATGTGTCTGAGATTAAAGGAAAATGATATATAAATGGAAGAATTTAGGATGATAATATTGGTTTAAAGCATGAAACAGTCTTTTGGGTACTCTCACTTTGGGTGCAACTGCAATGATCTGCAGAGGTGTTTTGCAGTTAGAATTAATGAATGTGCTAGGGATTTTGGCTTATCCGTTCTAAACTTGTGAACCACTGTTTGAATAGGTGGTGATTGTCATATTTTGACATCACAACACCAATTGCCAGTGTTTGACTTTTATCCTGCCTTTTCGGATCTTAGGTAAATGACTGCAGAACAATTGAAGTGAAATGCGCCTTCATACAAGCATGTCTAGCGTTTTCCTCTGATTTAGATAATATTTTGTGTGCCCAGCACTGTGTACAGTGGGTATGGAAAGCATTCAGACCCCTTTAAATTTTTCACTCTTTGTTTCATTGCAGCCATTTGGTAAGATAAAAAGGTTCATTTTTTTGCTCATTACACTCTGCACCCCATATTGAAAGAAAAAAAACACAGAAATGTACATATTTTTACAAATTTATTAAACAAGAAAAACAGAAATATCACATGATCTTATGTATTCAGACCCTTTGCTCAGTATTGAGTAGAAGCACCCTTTTGAGCTAGTACAGCCATGAGTCTTCTTGGGAATGATGCAATAAGTTTTTCACACCTGGATTTGGGAATCCTCTGCCATTCTTCCTTGCAGATCCTCTCCAGTTCCCTCAGGGTGGATGGTGAATGTTCATCCAGGATGTCTCTGTACTTGGCCACATTCATCTTTCCTTCAATTGCAACCAGTCATCCTGTCCCTGGAGCTGAAAAACACCCCATAGCATGATGCTGCCACTACCATGTTTCACAGTTGGGATTGTAGTGGGCAGATGATGAGCAGTGCCTGGTTTTCTCCACACATACCGCTTAGAATTAATACCAAAAAGTTCAATCTTCGTTTCATCAGACCAGATAATTTTATTTCTCATAGTCCAGGGGGGGAATTCACCAAAGTGCAAAGTGAGGCGAAGGATCCGCACCTCACTTCGCACTTTGGTGAATTCCCCCCAGGAGTCCTTCATGTGTTTTTTTGCAAACTGTATGCGGGCTTTCATATGCCTTGCACTGAGGAGAAGCTTCTGCCTGCACACTCTGCCATAAAGCCCCGACTGGTGGTGGGTTGCATTGATAGTTGACTTTGTGGAACTTTCTCCCATCTCCCTACTACATCTCTGGAGCTCAGCCACAGTGATCTTGGGGTTCTTCTTTACCTCTCTCACAAAGGCTCTTCTTCCACGATTGTTTAGTTTGGCTGGATGGCCAGGTCGAGGAAGAGTTACAGTCGTCCCAAACTTCTTCCATTCAAGGATTATGGAGGCCACTGGGCTTTTAGTAACCTTGAGTGCTGCAGAAATTCTTTTGTAACCTTGGCCAGATCTGTGCCTTGCCACAATTCTATCTCTGAGCTCCTTGGGCAGTTCCTTAGACCTCATGATTCTCATGTGCTCCGACATGCACTGTGAGCTGTGAGGTCTAATATAGACAGGTGTGTGCCTTTCCTAATCAAGTCCAATCAAGTCCAACACAGCTAGACTCCAATGAAGGAGTAGAACCATCTCAAGGATGATCAGAAGGAAATGGACAGCATGTG